>JADKLZ010000166.1:29353502-29386327 GCA_021533235.1 Biomphalaria straminea
ATAAAAGTTCCCCCTTTCAGACTTTGTGATCTACAGGGCAGATTACAGGGAAAAAAAAACAAGAATCGGTTTGTACTATCAAACATTTGTATTTACACTTTTAAAACCTTGCTATATATAAAAAGCGTGTGTTCATAAATATGTAAATGATGAATCATCGGCAACAAGGAAGTTTACCGGATTGAAATATTTCCACACACAGGTAAACGAATTAAAATGTGAACGTGTAGAAACTGTATAAAAGATGAATTGTTGTTTATATTTATAAGTAATATCAATTTATAATCTCGTAGACATCATTAATTTATATATCAGAGGAAAATCATGCAAGTCGGCTCACAAGAAACAGTTGTCTTGTAAAAAAATTAACACACTGATCTGGGCTTCCTTCGTTTCTTTGTATTCAAAGATCATCATTTTTTTAAAAATTGTTTTTGTTATGTTTGTACTTGGATGTGTAGATGTAATTTTACAATTATCGCTTTAGATTGATAATATGTGAATGACGTAACGAGATACCGACGAACGAATATTTTACAAATTATATCAACTCACTCTCTGTCTCGTAAAAAGTTTGTACACGTTATTTCTCCCGCAACGATTCTCGGATTAAGTTGAAGCTTCGTACAATTATTCATTGGCGTAGACAAGATACGAATAAATTAGCAAAATAGTCAATTAATTATAGGTAACAATTTTTTTTTGATACCAACAAGGAAATTAATCGTTCAGTTTTCACAGATATGGCTAAACATGTAGTTCCCTTAGATAATTATACATTTCATTTCTCCCATACCTGTTCTCATGTCAAGCTGAAACTTTAAACAACTATTAACTGTACCTAAGATATTATGTTTAATATCAAATAAGGGAAATGGCTTCTAAATTATTGAGAGGTATAGTTATAACGTCTGAGCTTTTTCCCCTAGATAAGCTTTTTTTTTTGTTCTACTGTGTACTTCTTATTCCAGGTGGTGATACTTACTTTAAAGTCAGTTGGCCACAACATCGTTTAATAACTATTTCCCAAAAAAAGATTTAAAAATACATGTTTCAGATGTTCCTTCAGATTCGAAGATTTTTACTTCCCGATTTATGTCCCTCAAGACGGCGTGGGATCTCGGCTGAAAGGGCTCTAACCGAGACAATCCGTTATAGTAGTGTAGCCCAAGAGCTCGTTTCTACGTCATACAGACCGGTGACGTGGCAAGAAGCTATTGGTCTAAACCGCCCACAGGCTGCGACGTTGCAGGTCAATGTTTAGGCCTTCTATGACGATTGGTCTTGCTGTAACCCATGACCATGAAGACGACGGTCCAGAGCGCATTCCACAAGACCATGCAGCCATGTTGCAATAAAAAAAAATCCTAACGAATACCCTTTAACATGTAGGTCTAACCAAGGTTTCAATTTTGTTTCACGATTATTGAGGTTATATTAAATCTTTATTATTCCGTTGGTAGAATCCATAATCGTTTTTTAAATAACTTTTACAGCAGATCTGAAAGACGAGAAGAACGATTACGACGTGCTTACGGACGTAGGCAGTGAAAGATCAAGATATGAATCAGTTTATATTAATGATGTAAGTAGGCTGTGCCATTGGCGGTACAGAGTAGTTTCTCTTTTACTAAATTACATTAGAACAAGAACAAATGAACACAAAGTTTATTCAGTAGTTATTAAATGTACATTTAAGTTTTAAAGTGATCATCATCATCATTATTAAACTACATTTGAGGGAGGGCTTGAGAGGAAAAAAGCCCTGAAAAAGCCCTGGACAGAAACATTGCTGTCTTGCGTAGTGTATACACGTCACCATACAGGTCGAGAATTTCTGGTTTCCTAGACCTGTTGAGGCGGAGATCACCGGGGGCACCGTGAATCGAAATTAGGCCATAGCCGTGAGAAATATGACCTAACACAGTGGCCTGCCCTGCACTGTGCTATAACAGCTTGCTCAGGCCGGAACAGCCTCCACCACAGGGAAGAGCGGTCAGGGCGCCTCATCCGCTCCCAGACTCCATGGGACCTTTTGGGACTTGTCCCAGCACTCAAACCACTTTTCCATTTCAGTTTTTTTTTTTAACTTATAGCCAGGGAATGGTGAAAACTTACAACCTGTTAATGAAATTAACCCTCCCTGGTGGGCAAAGGTGTCTGCGATAGTGTTGGAGTCACATCTATGTGACTCGGTACCCACTGCATTATTACAGGGGTGCCATAGCGTTGTTTTATATTGTGAAGCCATGATGACAGTGTCGATATTGGAGGGCCATGGTCCAGGGCTCTGCAAAGCCTGTAGTGATAGAAGTATATATTGTCTTTTTCTTCCTTTCTCTTTCTCTAAAACGTTTTTTGGTGAAATCGATCCAGAAAATGAATTCGCATGTACAGGGCCGGCCTTAGATAATTGGAATCCCTAGTGAACTTGGTGGTCCAAATGAACTAGAAAAAATAAATAAATAGAGAAAAAATAAAATTATGTAATTCAACAATAACATTGGGCACAAGTTTCGCTGTTTCTTCTCTAAAAACATGTTTTGAAATTGAATCCTGTGCGAGGCCACCACCAATCGAAGGCCCTAGGTGGCTGCCTAGTTTGTACATCTCTTATAGCCCAATGTATAGTGCCCTTCTCCTATAGGGCAGATTATATGAAGGCCATCTGTTTCTTTGTCCAACGCTAAATGAGCAGAGTGTTATGTGGCCAGCATAACGACCAACCACCTTTACTTTCCCCAACTAGAATTGGGTACCCAGTAGCGTTGGGTGGACTCGGGAGCTTAATAATCCAGAAATTAAAAATAACAGTCTTCACCGAGATTGGAACCCAGGGCCATAGGCTCGGACGCTAAGCGCTTATCCAATCGGCTACCGCTCCACCTATGTCCAAAGTTAGGTAGTTGAAGAATTAAGGGAAATCCTCTTCACAAAATAAAAAAGCTTTGAGTATCTAACAATATGAAACATGCGCTATTAAAACACACATATTTGAATCATTGTCATTTCAATAATAGAATCGCACGTGCAACTTATTGCTCGATATAAGATTGTCTCCCCTATTTCTAAGAAACCTATCAAATAGAAAATACAGAAACAAAAGTCATTTCAAATTAAGTCCATTCAGTCTAAATTTTGTTTACATGCTTCGGATGTTCCTTCAGAGTTAAAGATAGTTTACTTTCTAGTTCAAACCTCCCGCAGGACTACGGGGGATGGGAGCTGGCAGGGTTTGAACCCGGGACCATCGATAAATCCAAACGACAGTCCAAAGCGCAAACTGCACGACCAGACAGCCATCTTCGGTTTGAAACTATCAGTTCATATAATACATATGAATATTAGCGATGAAATAATAATAAAAACATTAATAAATCTCAGTATGCTGTGGTATCAAGTCATTATTATTATTATTATTATAGCTTCAATACAGTGCTAATTTCATGCTTATAGCATGTTCAGAGCCCTTTGGTCCTATCTCATTTGTGGGCCAGTGGGTGCTGGGTTCAAGGAGTTGGTATACCGTGCTTCCTTTAAGCGCTCAGTAAACACAACTCTGCCTGAGTAGGGTGTCGAACCTCGAGCCCACTTCTAGGTAGCCAAGCCAAGCTCAAGCGCAATTAGCATCTCGACCACTCTTCGTTAGACGAGCTAACAATACAACAGTATCGCCTACACTTTGGATAAGAATACATCTCTTCTTTTTGTATCGACAGATATAAGGTTACAGTATTTGATAGTTTGTAGTTCATAGTTTCTGATATTCTTTCTGAAATTTCGAAACCTGCCTTTTTACCTGCTTCGGGGGCCGATTTTCAGTTTTTCTTTCCACACAAATCGTCTTTGTAACTTTGTTTTAATATTTTTTTTAAAAAATCTAACATTTGAGAGTGTTTGACTTTCAGGAACCCTTCCCTACTCCTGTAGGTGGAGATCTCTCAGAAAGTAACAAGGACCAACTCCTTGCAGACCTGCTTCATTCCCAGAGTTCCATCCTTGCAGAAATGAAGGCACTGAGAGAAGACAACATCCTCCTACGGGAAACGCTGACCCAATACACGGAGCGGCAAGACAAACTCGCACAGGGCGTGCAAGACCAGCTACGAAAAATAACCGATCAGCTGAATGGTCATCTAGTAGAGATTCGCAAAGAGCTGGACGCGGCGTTAAATAAGTCTTTGTTCGATTTTATGGACAAGCATGAAAAATTGGTCTTAACCCTGCATGACCAGCTCTCAGAGACTTCTGACCATCTGAGTGAAGGACTGATGAAAGTTAAAACTACAATGGACAGGCTAACTCGTGCTGATCAGCCTGTACAACAGACTCCGGAGAAATCGAAAAAAAAATCCACGTTAAGTTTGCAGTCTTTATTACACTTGTGATGTATATAATATGGTATCTAAATATATGGTATCTAAATGTGTAAATAATAGCATGCACCTTTTACAATTTTAAACTTTGAAAAATGTTGATTACTTTTACAACTATTAAATCGGATGACACTGTCTATCAGGTAAAAAGTTTGTACACGTTATTTCTGCCACACACTATCTCGAATCAAGCTGAAATGTTGCACAAATTTTTATTTTTACATGACAACACAAGAATCAATACAAATAAAAAAAAAGAAGTTATTTAATTAAGTACTAGTTGACCGGCGGCATAGCATACGCCGCTACTTACCAGGGCCGGCGACCGCAGTGGGGCCCGCATTTCATAGGACACGCAATTTTATAGGACCCGCTCTAATTTAAAGTGTAAAAATTATTAAATTAAGCCATTTTATTACTTACAACAGATTCCCCGCGCCATCCTGTCGATTTAACATCCCTATAATTATTTGTCTGTTAAGCTATTGCTTTAAAAGAAATCAAACACATTTTTAACAAAATATAGTAATTTATAACGCTGTTAAAGCTGTAAGGGAAATAAGTCTTTGGCATATGGTTGAACACAATCTTCAATTACAAACACAATAGCACACTACAGACTGAAAAGATAAAATATAATTTTTAAAAAGTCGAAGAACAAAACTCCACTTGTCTCTCTAACCTTTCTAATGATTTTTTTCCCACCACAATTGTTCACAAATATTCGTATTAAAGGTCTTTTGCAAGTCAATGGATTTTTTTCTAAAGAATTATAGAGTATTTGCGCTCTAGAAAACTTTCTCTTTGACTATTAAATATATAAATAATTAGAGTTTTAAATATGGTTCTAATTTTTCGCATTATAAAATAAGTAAAACGAATGCGTGAATTCACGTTAAAAAAATTATTAATTGAGCTAAAAATAGAAATGACCTATTTACTTGTTGTTGCTTGCTTGTTGTTGCATGTTTTTGTTTGACCTCAGACTTAGAGGAATATATATATAGATTGGCAATTAATTATTTCAAGCAAGGGAAAGAAATTGTACTTGACCGAAATGGTGGTATAAGCTGAATTAGTCCTATTTATAGGTCGTCTTCTGAGTCTTAGTGAACCCAAACATGAGCTATGACGAGGCTATAGAAAGAATAGATAACTATACACTCTTCCATTATTATAAGCTCTTCACTAGCAGAGAGGTTCTCGTGTTGGCTTCTGAAGTCTGAGAAGGCCACGTGCTCGAATTGAGGTTGTTTTTTTTTTGTTAAAGTATTTTTTTTCTTTTTTTTTAATACATATTTTTGTAAAATTTTTAACTTAAATGGCATTTTTAGGGGGGGTGTTTTGTGTGTGTTTGTCTTATTTGTTTCAGATGTTCCTTCAGAGTTGAAGATAATCTACTTCCTAGTCCAAACCTCCCGCAGGACGACGGGGGAGGAATGCAGGCAGGGTTTGAACCCCTGATCATTGAGAAGTCTGAACGACAATCCAGCGCGAATACCAGACGACCATACAACAGTAGTTACAGCTCTTATTACCAACATTTTCGGCTCCTCTTTATCAGCAGCTTTCTTTAGCAGATCTACACTAACAACAATAAATCTGTGCGATTAGAAACATTTCATACTTCTAGCTTCCACAACACCAGCTAAAGGACCAACTGCCTTTACTTGTTCAAACAAATGTCAAGTAACCTTTAGAGTTGGCTCGACTCAGGGACGTCCTATACTCACATTTTTTTTTTATCGATATTCGAATCAGGGATCAACTGAATCGGAAGCAGGACTTTAATAGCATTTTAACAGTTAGCAATGTATTTTACGGTCGTAGACTTGTAGTCTTATATTATTAGGTTGCGGTGGGCCCCGCATGTATTCTATGTTTAAATTATTAAATTAAACCTTAGTAACTTATACAAGGGTTTTCGCAATATCTCCTCGAAATCTACGGACATTGTAAAATATACATAAAAGTCCTGGAATTTTCTTGCAATTATTAGCATCTCATTAAAACTCATACGACTCTCATGGAAATTGACAAAATTGTCATTTTGGGGCGTCATTCAATATGGAAAACGTCGATTCTATGCTTGATTAAATAGGGACTTGCCAACTTTCATTAAATTGTTATCGTCTTATACAAAATCTAAATTTTCACTTATTATTCTTTTTTCCTACCCAGAATGTGCACCGCGCAATCTGTTTCGCAAAGGGCCCCGCAAGAGCTAGCACTGGCCCTGCTTGTAGCACTAGTCTGCTGGTAGACAACTAAACATCTTAAGCATATTGTATTTTATCTATAAATGTGTAATAACTTGAATAACTTCCCTGTGAATAAAAACTAATTATAACATTTAATATAATATAGACAAGTTCGAGATGGAATGAAAAAAATAGTAGACTTTAGTAACAAATAAAATGATATCTTTAACAAAATCTAGCAATTTTTTTTAATGCATGTCTTTTCACTCTAACATTCTGGAGTGATCAGGTAAACCCAAGACAGCTTACGACAGAGCCCTTTATCTTGCATCATTCACACTGCATAGGCACCAACCAATGGCTAACTTGTTATGACTGTCACCATAGAAACAGGTCCTCCACCACAAGCTAATTATTTGCTTTTTTTAATGAACACCGATTTCCATGACAACTGCTCTAGCTACAGCATCCAGTTTTGAAGTAAGATCTTGTATCTGGTGTGCATTTTCTCCCATAAGGTCTATTATTGGTAACATGCTGAGATTGGAAAAAAGGCCACCGATTTATGGAAAGAGTTCCCAACTTCAAAGGCTTTTGGAATATGCTAAAAAAAAAGAGTTTGAGAGAGAATGCCTTCGTCCAGCATTCTTTGAATATTTGGGCTTTGATAAAAATAATGTTTGCATCTACAGTTGTACTCCCTCGAATCATCACTTGCCACAGTCTGTCATGCTCATTGCTCATTCCGGGAATGTGAATTGAATAGCGGTATTTTATTAAAGTTTAATTAAATGATACAAATACAATAAACAACAAGTACAGTAACTTATTTATAATTTTAAAGTAATTTCAAAACATTAAATGCCCATCAGAACACAACAAATAAATACACATTAATTAATATACAAATGTATAAAGGTGATTACAATAGACTAGATGCTAAACGTAATTTTGTAATTTTTTTACTACAGATAGAAAAACTAATATACCATTTCTTTTTTACAACAAAAAAAAAATACGTTTATAAAGATGTATGAAAATGCAGAGGAATGATAACCAGAATGTCGTATAGAAAATTAAGAGTAAACCAAGTAAAGAACAATGTTCGCTGGTATTGTCACAGGTACTGGTAAGTTAAGCTTGCTTAACCAGCCTTTGAAAGTTACAAGGTGACTTAGACATGACATTCACATTAAGAAGCGTGATAAATATTCATTATCCTTTGAGAGGCCGAACCATTTCGCAGTCATTACGTGACTTTTGTTTTTAAAAGTGACAATAGTATATAATTATTACTAATGGTAAATAATTAAATAAGTTGATTTTTTTTTTACACAGCTTATATCAACTCTGTTTGTGTGTCTGTCCGTGTGTCTGTCTGGTCAAAAAAATACAAGCTATTTCTCAGATACCTAATCTCACATCAAGCTGAAATTTTGCATAAGAATCCATTTTATAAAATTAACCGATTAGTTAATTTACTATTGGTAAAAATTATTTTGTTTGGTAACAACAGAAAGAAATATTACTTGCCTAAAGTTGTGGTAAAAGCTGAATATATATCCCCTTTATAGATTGTAATCTGAGGCTTATTACAAATTTAATTGCATAACTGATCCAAACTAATATATACACTTAATATTATCTATGTGTATTTTTAAGTATATATTTTTACTTGACGTGTTTAAAAATGTCAAAATGAATAAACGTTAGGTAACTATCGCAACTGACATTTCGAAGTATTATACTATTATAGCCAGGTTGCTAGAAATTATACAAATCTGGAGAAATATAAATCAGAGTTAATCTATTTTGTAATCCATTAACATAATCAACAATAAAAAGTAAAAAAAAAAAAAGTCCAATAAAAAAATAAATAAATAAGCAATAGAAACAGGAATAGAAACCAAAGCTTATCTGAGAAAAAATAACCGCCAATTACTACAATTCTTCTGAAAATGGCAATGATTAGTTCCCTTTCTACTATATAAAATAAAATTAATTAATTAGTACTTACTGATTAACTACTCGAGTTTGAATAATTCCACAAAATTTCAACTTGATTCGAGAATAGGGAGTGGGTAAAAAACGTGTCAAAATGTAATAAGGGGACATAACTAGCCTATAATATATATAGTCTATTGCCTATACAAATATATATATATATATATATATATATATATATATATATATATATATAATTTATAGTTCTGTAGCATTATTCCCTTATTTCGAAATCAAACAATAATTAATCTCCAACAATTAATTAACTAATTATTTATTGTTGTTGTTTTTTTTTTAAATTATTAGGTTCAATCCATAATTGTGCAAAGATTTAAATTCATCTGATAATGGAAAGTGGGGAAAAAAGCATGTTCAAACTTTTTACCAGACAGACAGACAGACAGAAAGAGTAAAAAAATATTTTAACTTCATTTTTTTTTCTGTTTTTCTCTTTTTGTTTTCAATGTAACATGGTCAAAAAAGAAAAAGAATCATAATACTTTATTAAGTCTCTCACTATGCTTGTCATGAAGTCACAAGAGCTAATCTTATCACGTGAAAAAAAAACAAAAACATTATGATTGACTTTTTGACAGTTTTTTTTTTTAATTAGCGAAAAAAGTGAATAAGAGAGAGAATGAAAGAAAGAGTGTATGAGAGAAAGAGAAAGTGAAGGAGAGAGAAAGAGTGCGAGAAAGAAAGAGGAGGAGAGAGACAGAGAAATGGAGAGAGAAAGAGAGAAAGATATGGAGAAAGAAAGAGGAGGAGAGAGACAGAGAAATGGAGAGAGAAAGGGGAGAGAGAAAGAGAGAGAGATATGAAGAGAGAAAGCGGAGGAGAGAGACAGAGAAAATTAGAGAGAAAGGAAGAGAGTACGAGAGAGAGAGATATAAGAAGAGAGAAAGAGGGAGAAAGCGAGAGAAAGAGACACAGAAACAGGGGCGTCTTGCAGAAACATACACGAAGTAAGAAATAGGTGCAAATGAAATTAAAAAAAGAGACAAGCTTTAAGTGACTGAAAGAATGAAACGGAGAACTACAGACAGACACAGCGACAGACATTTAGGTGCAAATGAAATTAAAAAAAGAGACAAGCTTTAAGTGACTGAAAGAATGAAACGGAGAACTACAGACAGACACAGCGACAGACATTTTTTTTGGTAATTTTTTTTTTAAGTAACGTCTGTAATATACAAGATAAGACAAGAATAGTTTATAAAGAAGTATGATAAAAAGAAACAAAAAACAAACAAACAATCATAATAGAAATAAAAATACTTTTTATGACAAGCTTTACCAAAGGAAAAGTACCGAGCAATAACTGCCATATGTCTGAATATAACATGGTTTAAACCCCCCCACCACCACCACCACCATTTTGTATATTTATATATCTATAATAATAATAATAATAATAGGCTTGTCTTCGAATCCGAAGATTAGTAAGGAATACAGTGTTTCCCGTGGCTGTGCAGTCCCAGCTGTGACCTACATATTTTGCCACATCCAGGGCAAGCAAAACCATTGTCCGCAGGTGGTCGGTTTAGATTTTCTTTTCGTCGTCTACGTTTGTCCTCGGGGGCAGATTTTCTTTTGGTCTCAAATGTGTATATATTTATATAAAATAAGGAATTATCATACACTGAATCACTGACGGATCCAGGGGAAGGGGGCGGTAGGGGCGATCGGCCGCCCCATCCCTTTTAGTAAAGAATTCACACAATTTGTACACGAATTTATTACTTATGTTAATAATATTTAATAATTATTTATATTTCAACCCATCAATGCATCATATCATCCCTACCTATAGTATTTTGGCCGATTAGGAGGGAAGATGGCATCAATCCCGCCTCCCCTCTCATAAACTTTCGAGTGGGGAGGGCGGTCCAATTTATTTCTAGAAATCACAGCTTGCTAACAGAATAAATTAAATATATATATATATAATTAAAACTTGTTATTGATATTTAAACTTGTCTTTATATTACGTCGTTCCCCTGTTGCCCTATTGGGGGGGGGGGTCGAATACCTCTACTGCCCTTCCCATCTAAACCCTTTGAGAAAGTTGGGGGGGGGGCGGTCCTACTTTTATCTGGAAATCATAGTTCGTGAACAAAATTAGTTGAATATGTATATAATATAAATATAAGCCACTGAAAGAGATTCTAAACAGGGCAAAGGACAGAGAGGAATGGAAAAAGACGGTTGTAACTGGTAGGAGAGGCGATACATGCGATCGTCTTCCGCCCATCGGACAAAACCAATACTTTTTCTATTTGTATTATACTTTTAAAAAAATACAAAATTTATTTTAAAAAATCTGTCACTAATGACTAATATAATTTATACTTGCTATAAATTAAATTCTAATACGAGTCACCCCACTCCTATTAATGCCAAATGCAATCATTAGCAGAAAATATAAAAAGAAGCGAGGTTTTTAATCTACCGCCCTCCGTGTTTGTGATTGTGATATTATGTTTTAGAAAAGAATAGCCAAATATGGCGACAAAGTTTATGTAATTTCACATGAGTTTATGATAATTTTTTAAAAGTAGGACTTTGTTATGGAAAATTTAGAATTCATAAGAAAATTTTCAGTATTACAATAATGATTGAGATGAGTTCTTGTCCTAGTCATTTTTCCAACCTTTACTCAATCTGATATTTTTCTAGTTAATAAATGTGGGGCTAGATTCTATAATTAACGCTTTAATCTTAAAAATGCACACACACACAAATTTGAGTAGAATTTATTTGGTACACTTAATTTTCCCTACCACTTTTTTTTGCTTAGAGCTTGTTATTGTATTGAACTCTAAAGGGTCGTGAATAATCTTACGGTGAATCTAATATAAAAAAAAAACAAAGATAGAAATTTCGAAATTGTAATTACTATCTAGCTATTTGTTTATTTTTTTTAATTAAAAAAAATAATAACTTCCCTTTCCTTATGAGAATTTAAAAAAAAATTAGGGAGAGGGAATACAATAGGCGTTGCTAAAATTTTGCCAACATTGTCGGCCAGGGGGGCTTGACCACTTTGCGGTCCTCTGAATTTTATAAATTCAATATCATGATGTGAGATGATTTAGTAATATTTAATATCCAATGTAAAAAAAAATATATTTATATTAACACTCATTTGGGGGTCAACGTAAAGTGTGCCGGGGGGGGATTTTAAAATTCTCTGCCCCTCCCCATCAACCCAACATAGCTACGCCACTGTATGTAACTTGAGATATTTTATTTGAAACAAATTAGTTTTGTTATATCGATAAAATGCTTTAACAATTTTTTGTTTGTGAAGATAAATATAAAGAAGGTGCTACTTGTTGTAACGAGGTAGGCGAAATAGATAAGCTGGAAATGAATACTAAGCCATACAGTTGTGTCTTTGACCCAACTAGACACAATATAAGAACAAATGTACAGTAAAACTTCTGTTAAACTGAACACAAAACATGTCGTTAGCAGAGTCTTCGTAGTCTGATTAGACCAGAGAAACGTTCTGGTTATCTGAGTTATATGTTTCCGTTTGGCTAAAATAACCTTTATTTTAATAGCTACTGCGAGACTGCCTATTAAGACTATCGATAGCGGAACACACTTACTCAGCGCCATAGTCACAAAGGTTTCTTCTGTTAAATGGTTAAAACAGAATGACAAGTAGGGACTCGCATCAATGGATAGTGAGTCTATGAACCTTATCTTGACATACATAGTGTCATAAATGTAAAAGCAAAATATTTTGTACATAGCCCATGGTAACCAAACGACATAGATTAATACAATATTGACTATGGCAAACTTTTTGCCAACGATGAATCTGGCTTTTAAAGGCAAATACACTATCAATAACCGGTCTACAGTAATTAGCATATAGGTGGACGAAAAAACGAGCTGCCCCCAGAGTCCTATAAAAATAAAGATAATTTTAAATATGTCAAACACTTGATCAATCTTTTTAAAACAAACATATGCATCGTATTTATAGTAAATGTCGCTGCCTTTCAGGTATTCGATTATTTCGGCGACATTCAACGACATGATTTGCTGGAAAATTCCTGCAACAATCATTGACATCAGGAACATGTTGCAAGTCTTCCTCGTGCCGTCTTTATGTAGTATGACCGCGCACATCAAATTCTGACAAATGCCTACCATAGACACAGATGGATTCACGTAGCATTTCATTATGTCCAGAACACTCTTGGCAAATGTAGAAGTCTCATTGCTGGTCAAGTAAGAGCCACACGTTTCTTTTTCAATCTTCTTTCCCAGTGTTTCAAAAGACATATTTATAAGCGATTCCTGTAGACCGTTATCAAAAACATCCATAAATTTGTATACGTGAAACACTGCAAACGTGTTGTAACTAAAACTCCGCAACATCTTCACCATTTTTAGTTCAGCCAGATTACAAAAAGACATTCCTAAACTTACTTGTTTTGACATTTCCGAATCTAGAAGAAGAAATGATTTAAACCATTTACCATCCTCAAAACTTATATTGCCAAAGTCATTGGAATTCCTTTGAAATATAGTCAAATTAAGCCATGTGTCGAAAACAAATTTGTTTAAAACATCCTAAGTATCAGAGATTGTTGAAGAACTATTATTAAAGTTTAAGACTTGCTTTATACCAATTCTATTATTATGAAATTCAGTTCCGTTAGAATAAACGTTTTGTGTGGATATAAAGACTAGTGTAGAAATTAATATTGAATTGTTAATATAATTCATTTCTGAAGTAGTTTCAGAGAGCCAAAGTTGTGAAAAAAAAACGTATTTTATTTTATTACAAGAGTATAGATATGTTTTAGAATTGTATTTCTTTATTATATTTTTATTTTACAATCACGTTTGTGTTAAATATTCGCTTGACAGTTTACTGAATTAAAATTATATTGGCTTCACATCACTGTAGGTTACAGTGAATGCAAACAATTTGAAAAGAGAGTATTTTAAGTAAAATCTGAATTGAAACAGTTCCTCGAATTTCACAAGTTTTATGTCCATGAAATGTTTGTTAAAGAATGTAGTTTCTCTGCTCACACAAAATAAATGTTACTGCAAACTTCAACTTCCTTTATCTGAATTGTCTGTGAAAACTAATTCTATTTTTTTATTTGCGAATTTGCTTTTCATCGACATTTGACTAAACAAAACAAGCCACGGAAATTTCAAGAATAAAAAATAAACAAGGTTTGATTGGATTTTGAAGCAGACGAAATATTACAAGACTTCATAGCTGTTCAACTAGCTTAAAAAAAAAAAAGCTAGTCACTTCATGTGATGATACGTGACCTGTTTCCGGTCATAAGTAAAAAGTCAATACCATTTAATTAAACTCTATCCCTAATGAATCTCGTTCTTAATTTTTTCCAGATAATACCAGTTCATGACTGTATTACTATTAATACTACCTCTGCTTAAGACCTTATATAAAGGAACATATATTTAATACTTGTTTTTTTTATATGTAATAAATTAGACCAGTGTAGAGTGCGCTTTTGTGGGTGACGGGTGGGGGCAACCATCCCAGCCCACGCGCCTTAGAGGGGCCAAACCAGCCTCACCCTGCTTATGTCACGTGACAATGTCGTTTTCATCAGTCACGTTTAAATAATGAATCAAACAATTGCCCTACGCGCGGACGCACGGAATTACTTTATCTTCTTTACTGCGAGATTCTAATTAGGTCATCATGTTTACTGTGCTGATTAAAATTAAATACCCAATAAACATTTCATTTTAATGCGTGTAAACTTATAACTCAAAACACTCAAACTTCTCCATAAGGACCTACGTTCTGGCGTATAGAACAGTAAGTAGAGTACTTATGTAGATATTAAATGAGTAGTGGCATTCAGGGCCGGATTTAAGGGAGAGCATGAGAGGTAACAGCGTCGGGGATTTTTTAAAATATCCGAATTTCGAAAAGCTAGAATTTTTTTTTTCTTTTTTTCTTTTACATTTATACAGATGGCAATAATGTCGTGATTTAAAACGTGTACGCTTATAACATGTTTGGAATAAGTAAAAACATTCGATTTACGACATTACGTCTACCAACGGTCTTACCCTCCACCAACTTAAAAATATATACTTTTTTTTAAACTAAAATACGCATATTAATTTTTATTTATTTCTAAATTAAAAATTGCGATTAAATTGTCAAGAACACTATATCTTTCTTTACAAATAAAGCATGTTTTTAGATATCAGTATTTTCATTTATAAATGGATCTTTAGATAAGATAACCGATAACTAACTAGAAGCTATGGAGAAGCGTTGAACCAAAATGTCTACCGCCCATGCATTAAAATATTCTTAAATTTAAAAAAAAAATATTTATTCGTTTCTTTTTATTTAGTTGGCAAATGAATTAAAGTCTTAATTAGCGTCCTTGACCTAATTTAACTAGTCACGAAAATCTTCGATTACAAAAAAAAAATGAAATAGATTTATGAACAAATGAAACTCGATGCAAACTGCAAACATCCTGATTTCTCTTAAAACTGATTTATTTGATCAGGTTGCAGTCAGCTGGCCTACAGTTTTGATTGAGGACTTTGATGGGTTGTCACATTCTCAAAAAAAACCTGTCACAAACAGTAAAGTAACATTCATACTAGCTGCTCCTAATATCTATATTTCTCTCTCTCTCTCTCTCTCTCACTCTCTCTCTCTCTCTGTCTCTCTCTCTCTAGCTCTCTCTCTCTCTCTTTCTTTCTCTCTCTCACTTAAATTCGAATATGAAATCAACCTGTCTGTCTGGTACAAAGTTTGCATATGTCATTTATCCCATATCCAATCTCGGATTAAGCTGAACTATAACAATAATAATAATAATAATAAAAACAATTCTCGACATAAGTATGGGTTCCTCCGGGGAGAAGAGACTTGGTTTGCCCCTTAGAGCGAGCAATGAAAAACAGTCCAGACATTAACACTGGACTATAACACAATCAAAGATCGGTTAATTCAGCCACTCACTCGTATAGTCAGAGACCTTTTTTTGTAACCACCAGTTTAGATAATTATTATAAACATTCACAAATATAGGCTACCTACTTTTTGCCTCCCCCCCCCCCTTTCACAGCTTGTCTTCTCAAGTGATAGGATCATAACGAATTGAGGAAGCTCAAAGCTTAACAAAAACAAATGGTAAAAATATTTCTAATCGCACAGATTTATTATTTCTAGGTCCACTCTATACCTAATGGCATGGCTGATGCAAACTAATTAGTACAATTACACTTAAAATGAGATTCTTTTTTTTTAAAAGTATTTTCATGTTTTTCTTGTTTCTAACACTCTCTTTCTCTCTCTCTCTTTCACACACTCTCTCTCTCACTCTCTCTCTCTCACACTCTCTCTTACTCTCTCTCTCACACTCTCCCTCACTCTCTCTCTCTTTCTCTCTCTCTCTCGCACTCTCTCTTACTCTCTCTCTCACACACTCTCTCTCTCTCCCTCTCTCTCTCACTCTTTATTTCTCTCACTTTCATTCTTTCTCTCTCACTCTCTCTTACACTCTCTATCTTTCTCATTTTCTCTCTCTCACGTTCTCTCTCTAACTCTCTCTCACCCTCTCTCTCTCACACACACATTAATGGGTAATGACTCTTCTAAGCGGGATTAATCCAGACTAGGATCTGAGATGGTAAGATCCACAGAGATCTACCAAGGACCTGCTTACCGTTACAACTCAAGTAACTTGGAAGAACTTAAAAAAGATACTTTCAAACTGAAACTACCACTATCATCTAAGTATATGCCCCTACAGAGAATGAAGAAGATACCATCAAAGATGATTTCTATAATCAACTTCAAACCACACTTGATGAAACATCCATTCATGACCTAATTCTACTGATGGGAGACTTCAGCTCCAAAATCAATCCTAACCGAACTAGCTTTTAATACGTAATAGGACAATATGGGCTCTACAGAAGACAGCAGTGATAATGGCGAACGCTTGATTTCTCTCATGGCGATCACCAAATGGAGAGACCTTCAACGAGATAGATTACATTTGCATCTCCAAACGATAGAGGTCATCTCTATTAGACGTGCGGACCTGCAGAGGAGCGGATATTAGCTCAGACCACTACCTTGTCAGTGAAAATGTACGCTTCGACTGAAACGTCAACCAAAGCGAGCCACACGACCCCGCCCATTTAATGTAGACAAGCTTAAAGACTGCAATACTGCAGCACAGTTCCAATTAAAACTACAGAACCGCTTCGATGCTCTTGCTGATATACTGACTTTTAAAGAAGAGTGGTCCAACTTCAAAGATACGACTATTGAGTGCGCTGAAAAAGTTATCGGAAGGAGGCGAGGTTCATACAAGGAACGGTGGATACAAGACAGAACATGGAAACTGATCGATGAGAGGAAAGAGGCCAAACTTAGACGAGATCAGACAAATGAAACGCATGATCGCAGCCTAGCGGAAGAAGCCTATAGGGAAGCAGACCTGAAAGTAAAGAGAAGCTGTCGGCGAGATAAACGTTACTGGATAGAATAGAACGGTCCAGAGGCGCAAGCAGCTGCAAGCAGAAATGACACAAAAACTCTCCATCGAATTGTCCGAGATCTCACTGGAGCAAAGAGTGGACATGGAGCACCGATAAAAGACAAGCAAGGCAAAACTTTGCTAACGAAAGAAGAGCAAGATGCAAGATTGGTTGAGCGGTTTAAAAAGACCCTTAACCAACCTTCGCCAGACCTGACTTACACATTCAGGAACCCCACTCCGGACAATGATATTAAGATCAAGACAGACCCAATAACTGCAGAGGAAGTTACCATGGCTATTGCATGGCTGAAGAACAACAAAGCACCAGGGCTAGACATGGTGTCAGCAGAAATGCTAAAACACGGAGGGCAGTGCATTGTTAACAGAATGACTGATCTCTTAAATCTCTGCTGGCGAACTTCAAAAGTCCCTGAGGACTGGCAAAATGAGTCATTGTAAAGCTTCCAAAAAGGGCAACTTGGCAGACTGCAACAACTGGAGGAGCATTACTCTCCTCTGTCCCAGGCAAAGTTTTCAGCACTGTTTTGTTGAGATGTCTTCAACAGTCCGTAGATGAGAGGCTCAGAGAAGAACAAGCTGGATTCCGAAGAGGCAGATCTAGTGCAGAGGAGATCTTAGTTCTACGAAATATCATAGAACAAAGTCTCGAGTACCAACAACGGCTAGCGATCAGTTTCGTAGACTTTAAGAAAGTATTTGATAGTGTCCACCGAGAATCACTATGGAAAATAGCTAGAGAATACGGCATCCCAGAAAAATGTGTCCAGATCCTACGACACCTATACAGTAAATCTAGTTGCTGCATTAAAACAGAAGGAGGAACAACAGAGTTTTTTAGCATCGAGACAGGTGTGACACAGGGGTGCATCTTATCTCCCTTCCTTTTCCTCCTAGCCATCGACTACATAATGAGGATAGCAATGAACCAGACTACCTTTCGTTTGGTATTCCATGGCGTGAACAAAACCGAATGACGGGCTTGGACTTTGCCGATGACGTTGCACTACTCGGGGAAACAAATAAAAGTATACTAGAAATGTCGGAGAGCCTAGATAGAGAGGCACCCGAAATTGGCCTCCGCATAAATTTGGATATGACAAAAATTTCGCGAGTGGGATATAAGGCAAAGGGTGCCCCTATAAAACTTGGCGAGTCAAGGCTTGAAGTTCACTTACCTTGGCAGCATCATAACAAATGATGGGGATGCATAACATGATGTAGCGTGCCGAATAGGAAAGGCAGGGAGCATTTTCCAAAGTCTGCAGCCTATTTTGACAAGCCAAGCCATTGGACTCGAGACCTTCTCAACACAATCGTCATTCCAACTGCAACATATACATGTAAGACATGTCAAAATTGAGAAGAGACTAAATTTGGCTCAACAAAAATGGCTTAGACGGATTCTGAGAGTCAGTTACACAGATCGAGTCTCAAACAAGGAAATCCTATGCAGAACTGTGAGACGAACACTTATAACGTGGCGTTATAGAGGACCTCAGAACAGTGGACACCAGGTGGGAGGAGGCTTTAGACGTTGCCAATTACAGATCTTTATGGAGATATTAGACCACTTTTGAACTTTAACAAAGAAAACAGCCCAGCGACTATTTTTCCTATATCAACTCAATTACTTTTAAACTAAATAAAAAGTTATTAGATAACTTTTAAGCGCGACTATACAAATTCTGCTAACATACGGAATAACTTGTTGACTAGTCAACGCTTCATCTAAACCAGGGGTCTCAAACACGTGGATCGCGGGCCGAATGTGGCCAACGAAACTATTTAGTGCGTCCTCCGGCCACGTCCGCGAATTTAAAAAAAAAAATAGGTACAATTTACAATGACAACAAATAAGCCGTGAAATGATTTACAACTGCACAACGCGCGCGACGTGTTTCAAGAACTGGAAGCTTGTATTATTGACCGGTGTGGGCTACCGTGGCAAAAAGTTGGGAAATTTTCCGAGAGGGGCATGACAATGGTGGCTTTTCATAGAGGGGCATGATTATGGGGCTTTTCCCAGAGACGCATTACAATTGGGGGCTTTTTCCAGAGCGCGTGACAATCATCATTGTTATTAGTAGTAGTGGATATATCTTTTAATCATGAACAAAATATCCTGTGACAATGTCAAGATCGAGACTAATCAAATGATACTATAATTAACTATTTTGACTCTAACAATCCCATAACGACCAGAAACACGTCACATTTTATCAGTATTAGCTAAGTGTTTTTAATTGCCTGTCTAAGTACCTAGATTGATGTCTTAATTATATTTTTTAATCATATCAAACTTCTGGAATTTTTCGTGATAAATGTTGTTCTGGTAGAATGTCAACTTCATGTTACTTTATGAGTAATATTTTTTTTTTTGACATTTTATGTCTCTGACAATTCAAATATAAGTTGAATGATCGCCTCCTTGTGAACACTAGGTGTGACATAGAAAGAACTGAATCAATTCTATTTTACTAATAGGACTTTCTTGTCATTTTTCTTCATTAGAGTGATGAAAGATTTAAAAAAAAAAATAATTTAAAACCAGTAAAGTGCTATATAAAATAGAAATTAAGAAACAGTAACATTTGAACACATATTTTAATCATTTGGGAATGACTACAATTTGGAAGAAACAACTATGTTAAAACAGATTAATACTGTTTTGCAAAACTGGCCGTGACCGGCTAGAACTTTTTAAAGCCAAGATATGAATTATTTTAACTCAACATTTTAAAATGTTTCACTTGCTTATATGCTCTCTCAAAACCTTTCTTTTAACGCTAGCGTATTAAACACTGATAGAATATGTACAAAGCAAGGCTTAAGTGTTCAGAATAGTAGTTATAAAAAGGACAATAGTTTGGACTATAAAAAGTGAAATGTATTCTCGACTAATGTCAAAATGTAAATGCTTCTCTAAGAGAACCAACAAACTTTTTAAAGTTTTAATAATTCTAAATTTTACAAATCAATTCCTCGTTAACGTTTGGAAAATGAAAAAATACTTTAATCTGGTAATGTCTTTGATAATAGTCACAAAATTATATGCGATAAAGATATTTTCATTATTTTTTATAAGTAATTTAATTGATGAATTGAATAATGGTATACAAAGAGAAAAGGGTTATTCCAGCACGTCTGCTGAAACAGTGGCGAAAGAAATAGAAAAAGAAACATGTGAGACGGAATGGACCAGAGATCAGACTTCGACATTTTCCAAACGCGTGTTGGTCATTATTAAATACTTTGTGAATCCAGCTATGTCTTTAATAGATATTTGTCAGAATTTGATGTGCATCGCCATACTTCATAAAGATGGTTTGAGAAAATCTTGCAACGTCTTCCTGATGTCTGTGGTAATCGCTGGGATTTTCCAGCAAATCATGTCTCTGAATATCGCTGAAATAATCGAACACTTCAAAGGTAGCGACATGTACTATAAATACGATACATTTCTTTGTATGAAAAAGTTCTATGCAGTTTTGGGAATATTTAAAACAATCTTAATTTGTATAGGACTCTGGGGGCAGCTCATTTTTTTGTCCAAGTATATGCAAATTACTGTAGACCGGTTATTGGTAGTCTTTCTGCCTTTAAAAGCATAAGCTATCGTTAGCAAAAGGTCTACAATACTTCATAGTATTTTAATTTATCTTGTATGGTTACCTTGGGTCGTGTACAAAAAAAATGTTTTTACTGTTCCTACACTGAGTATTCCAATTCCAAGACACTATTGACATTATCCTTATATAATAACCCCCCCCTCATTCCGGTCTGTGAATACAGCTTAAATGAAAAGGCAGCCATTGCTACTATTGCACTGAGTAAATGCTTTCCGCTATCAATTGTCTTAATTGGCAGCCTCGCGATGGCCATTAAAATAAAAGTTATTTTGTCCGAAAGGAAACATTGAACTCAGATAACCAGAACGTTTCTGTGGTCTAATCAGACTACAAAGACTCTGCTCACGACATGCTCTGTGTTCAGTTTAACAGAAGTTTTACTGTGCTTCTTTTCATATATTGTTTGTAGAGGCATCAAAGACATCAATATTTGGCTAAGTATTCATTTCCAACTTATCTACTTCGCCTACCTCGTTACCACAAGCAGCACCTTCTTTATGCATATGTATCTATACACAAAATGATTGAGACATTTTATTTATATAACAAAATTATTTTGTTTCAAATAAAATATAGCAAATTTGCATATTTTTACCCACTTAAAATGAATTTATGAAAACAATTCATTTTTCTTCTTCTTCCTTATTCTTATTGTTATGTTGGAGCGTTTAGAATTAGATGATTTAAATAGTATACGAGATAATATGCGCAGTAGTTTCCAAATCAAGCAGCTCTTATAGTTTTCTTTCTATCTGGTGTTTGTTTGAATCTCTTGATAAGGAATCATAATTATCTGGTGACATTTTACTGGGGTAGACATCTTTAGTTTCAATTTTGAGCTACCGAATTTTAGGTTGTCTCATTTTGTTATGTCTGGTTCTGAGGCGAAAGATTAAACGTAAATCGGATACAAGCTTGTCCATTTCTCGTTTGCATTAATTTTTTTCCCCTTTCTTCTAGATAGAGAGATAGAGTTCCATTGAGTATTTGTTCTCCCAACGCGACAAGTGTTTCAGCTTTCTAGTTTCCTTCTAGTTCAATGTTTGCCATGGGTTATTTGTCTTAAATTTTTTGTTACATTGTGCAAAAAAAAAACAACTGGATAGTAAATAGGATTTCATTTTTAGCGGCCCCCGAAATGTTTGTGTGACCTGTCTGTCCGTCCGTCTGTCCCGTTTAGATTTCAGAAACTAGAAGAGAACATGAAAATCGGACATCATGATATTTTAGATCATTAAAAGTAATGATAGAACGGCTACTTTTGTCTTTTCTGAAAGCGAAAATCAAATTTTTCAAATCAATTATGCAAGCAGTTTTTTTTAAAGAGAAAAAATCTATTTACTAGGCATATAAGTTAGAAATAATTTAAAACAACAATTAATAAGTAGTTTTTCTTATTATTCCGTGAACTGCCGGGAAATGTATGATATCATATACACGGGTCGGCCTAATGTATCGAAACTTACTTAAACCATGCAAAGCCAACCTCCCATTGAATTTTCTCAACTGTTTGTTATTGAAGTACAAGTTAGTGTTGTAAGTAAGCCACTTGCGGCTCTTTATTATTAGTTTTATTATTATTATAGCTTTTATATAGCGCTACTTTCATGCTTATAGCATGCTCAGAGCGCTTTGGTCCAATCTCATTTGTGGACCAGTGGGGGAGAGAGGGGGTATCTAGGAGCTGGTTTTCCGTGCTGCCTTTAGGGCCTCAGTAAACACAACTCTGCCCGAGTCGGGTGTCGGTCGAATCTCGAGCCCCCTTCTAGGTTGCCAAGCTAAGCTAAGTTCAAGCGCACTTAGCCTCTCGACCACGCTTTGGAAGTGAAGCTGCGGCTTTTTAGTTCCCTACGCAAATATTATTTATTTTATTGAAACATTAATCGAAACACTTTTCAAAATAGTTGAATTATTAGCTATGAATCGTTTAACGATGAATAAGCACCGATCCTATCACTCAGCCTCATACCATCACCATTACACGCATTGGCTGTGTCGTCAGTCGTCGGTAGCTCTCAAATGACGCCGTCATTAATTAAAAAAGTAATTGTGTGAGTACTATTTATTGATGGCAAGAAAAAAAATGTGGCTCTTTAAAAACTTTAAATGTAATTTTTGGCACTTTCGACTCGAAAGGTTGCCGACCCTTGGCGACCCTCCCATTCACTCAATAATATGAAAAACTACTTATTAATTGTTGTTTTAAATATGTCCAACTTATATGCATGCTAGATTTTTTTTCCCTCTTTAAAAAAAGTAAGCATTTTAGAATGCTTCGAAACTATTGTTCCTGGTTTCCACTTTGAATTAAGTTGCATTCTGACTGCCGTTCCGTCTTGTAGTGGATTATGACTCTTAACACCTTTCCATTTGTCATAATAATGTTTCTGAGACTGTTTCTCGGAGTCAAAGTGTTTCTTCACCACCTTAAGATCTGGTGTCTTAGGGGTTAGTATTTCCTCGCTCGAAGGTAACAGGTTTCTTGGTCGGCGTCCCATGAGTAATTGTGCTGGCGACAAATTAATATTAGTCAGTGGAGTAGTTCTGTAGTCTAATAGCGACAGAAATTTGTCTTTGCTTTTCTTCCACAGTTTCTTCACTGTCTGAATAGCTCTTTCAGCCTCGCCATTTGAACTCTGAAAATGAGGACTCGACATTTCATGTTCTATTCCGTATGACTTACAGAAATTCAGGAATTCGCTAGAAGCGAACTGTGGCCCTCTGTCTGATCTTAGTCTTCTAGGTATTCCATGGCATGCGAATATACTCTCCATTGCTTCAATGACATATGATGTAGTTTCCTGTGACAGTTCTTTGACATCAATAAACTTTGAGAAGTAGTCAACTAGAAGAACATACTTTTTCCCCTCAAAGTTAAACAGATCACACCCAACCATGCTGTATGGAAGGTCTGGTGTCTTGGTAGGCATTAGCGGTTCTGACATATTTTGATTCTGATGTTCAGCACACCTGCTACAATCCCTAACTGGCACTTCAATGTCTGCATTCATGCCTGGCCAATACATGAGTTCTCTGGCTCGCTGCTTACACTTCACTATTCCTAAGTGAATCTTGTGAATCAGATTCAGCATGTATTTACGTAAGCTTGGAGGCATGACAGTTCTCAGACCTTTGTATATGATACCATCTGAAGTTGATAACTGGTCTCTCGAATCCCAATATGGCCTGACTTCAATTGGAGTCTCGCTTCTTGTGTCTGGCCAACCAGTCATTATTACTTCCCGAAGCATTGAAAGTTCCTTGCTTGTACATTCTTGAATTTCACTGTATTTCGTATCACTTACAGAGATCATATGCACTGAATCATCTGTAAATTCACAAGCCTGTATATCAGTATTTGGTAGATGTGCACGAGAAAGTGTATCGGAAATAAACATTTCTTTGCCTTTCCTGTTACAGACTTTCAGATCATACCACTGCAGTCTCAATAGCATCTTCTGTATTCTCATTGGTGCTGACAATAACGGTTTCTTGAAGATTTGCTCCAGAGGTTTGTGATCATTATAGACTGTTACTTCCTTACCAAATATGTAGCAGTGAAATTTGCTTGTACCATATAGAATTGAGAGCATTTCCTTCTCAATTTGAGCATATCTTGTTTCTGTGTCTGTGAGAGCTCTTGATGCGTATGCAATTATACGACCTTCCTGGGGTAATACTGCTCCCAGTACATCTTTACTTGCATCACATTCTATCTCTACTTTCTTGTTGACATCATAATATGCCAAAACTGGAGGGTTTGTACAAAGATATTTCAACTCTTCAAAACTCTTGTTTTGTTCATGATTCCATTGAAATTCTACATCATCTTTTAGAAGCTTTCTTATTGGAGCATCTGCTTGACTTAGATTAGGAATATATTTTGCTAGGTACTGAATTAAACCTAGAAATCTTCTGATTCCATCTTTGTCTTGAGGAGCTGGCATGTCAATAATTGCCTTTATCTTTGCTGGATCTGGCTCTAAACCTTTCTCTGACAAGATATGGCCCATTTAAGGTACTCTGTTTTGCCGTATCTTGCAATTGTCATAGTTCAGCTTTAGATTGAACTCCATTGCTCTTTGCATGACTTGTTTCAATATTTGATCATGATGCTCAATATCTCTACCAGCTACTAGAATGTCGTCTATAATGACATATGCTCTTTCAATAACTTGAAGCATCTCATCCATAATTCTCTGGTAAATTTCTGGCGCTGATTTGATTCCAAAAGGTAATCGTAACCATCTATACCTTCCCAGAGGTGTGTTGAAAGTTGTGAGAAAAGAGGATTCCCTTTCAAGCTTTATTTGCATAAATCCTGACTTGGCATCGAGTACTGAGAATATTTTCGAGTCTGGAATGTTAGTGATCACATCTTCAATAGTTTTCATCGGGTGATGTTCTCGTCGGATTGCTTTATTGAGATTTTTTGGATCAATACATATTCTCACTTTGTCATTCCTGAACGAAACAACCATGGAGCTAACCCATTCAGTAGGTTCATGTACTGGAGTAATAAATCCATCGCCTGCATTTCTTTAAGTTTTCCTTCAACTTTCGTAACGATGCTGCTAAGCGACGTGGTGGTTGAATAACTCCTGTAGCATTTTCTTCTAACTGAATCTTGTATTCTCCTGGCAGTGTTCCAGTTGTTTTCAGCATTTCAGGAAACTCTCTTTGTAACTCATCTTCTGCCTTGGATTCTATGCTGTCTATCCGTTGTAGTAGTCCTAAACATTCTGCTGTGTCACCACTCAAAATGTTCTCTTGACTAAGGTTTACAACCTCAAACCTTGCTTTCACCTCTTGAGTATCATTCTTCAAGGGTAGCACCACTGCTCCTAAAGTCTTAATGACGTGATTAGTGTAAGACTTGAGTGACTTTGCTGAATAAGCAAGTTTTACTTTGTCTTTCAGCTTTTCAAACCCTGACTTGACAAGAATGTTACATCTTGCCCCAGTGTCAATACGAAAAATTAATGTCTTGCCATGCACGACTAGTTTTACAGTCCACTTGTCTTCAACGAGATTGATTTTCTCAATTTTACCCTTCTTAGACTGGCTACTTGCAGTGCTAATAGGTATAATATTTTCATCACTGTAGCTGTCATCTTCTACAAGATTAACGTTGCGTCTTTTTCTGCACATTTGAAACCAGTGGTTCTTCTTTTTGCAGAAATTGCATGTGGTTCCTATTGCTGGACATTTTCCTTTTTCATGGTTCTTGCCGCATTTACTACATAATATAGGCCTATCTGAGTTGTCTTTAACATTAGACTTCTGCATGAGTACATTGTGTGACTGTCTCTTGATTGCTAGAACTTCTTGGCACCTAAACATTTTCACTTGGCTTTGCGACATCTCATATTGTTGTCCAATTTCTATAGCCTTGCTAAGGGTTAACTTCTGTCCCTGATCAAGTAGTCTTAATTGTACCTTTTCGCGTATGACTCCACTAATGATCAAATCAATAAGCATATCATCTGGGTTGTCATACTCACAGTCCATAATGAGAAGCTTTAGGTCTTTGACAAAGTTATCAAAACTTTCTCCTTCTAATTGCTTTCTCTGATGTGCTCTAAATCTAGACACTCTTTTATTTTGTCTTGGCCTTATGTAGTCTTCTATTTTCTTTCGGGGGCTGCTAAAAATGCTTTAAAAAATTCTAACAGATTTGTTCTGTTCTTGCAAAAAATATACACAATTATTTATAATTTAAATTTACATTTACACTGTATTATACATGAACAACACTTTTTTCCCCCACTACAATTGAGTATCGCATCAAGAGTTAGCATTTTCTGAAACTAATTTTACGAATATTATTTAAAATTCTGTGTTTCTCTGTTTTCATCACAACAATTCACAGACAATGTAAAGTTGTAGGCCTACTGTTGTGACATGGTAACTATGTGTGGTCAACCATGACACACGGTCAAGTGTTGGGTACCGGGAGTTATGGGACTTGCGGAAGTCGAGTGTGTTGTAAACAAGAGAGTGGACGTGATCTAGTAGAGTTAGTTATCTGTATATAATATTCATCTTGTAAATATGTTATGTTGTATGTTCCTCGATAAAGGCTGTTACAATTAAAGGGGACTCGTTTCTTCACACCTACTTAATGTGAAGTATTTAACTGTTTATACTCTAGCATGAAAGTTGAAAGTGTTGAGTAGGCTGGGAACAAGACGAAAAGTGTAGCCACTGGTGGAGCCCGTTCATTGATTGAGAAAATTAGTTTTTAAAAATAAATTGAAGAAAAATTCCCCAATCATAAACTTGGTGGCTGATCGGTAAAGCGTTTGGCTTCTGAGCCGGGTCCTGTTTTCAATTCCTAGTGAAGACTGGGATTTTTATTTCGGGATCCTTGGGCGCCTCTGAGTCCATCCAGCACTAATGGGTACCTGACATTAGTTGGGGAAAAGAATTGGCGACCTACCACCTGTACTTTCCCAAACCAAAATTGGGTACCCATTACCGTTGGGTGGACTCAGGAGCGACCAAAATTCCAGAAATAAAAAATCAGTCTTTCCCGACTTGGAAAGCAGGGCCATAGGTTTGGAAGCTTATGCGTTTATCCACTCGGCTACCGCTCCACCAATGCCCCAAAGTATGCCTTAGATAGTGAGAAGAGTGGTCGAGAGGCTAAGTGCGGCTTGAGCTTGGCTTGGCTTGGCTACCTAGAAGGGGGCTCGAGGTTCGACACCCGACTCGGGCAGAGTTGTGTTTACTGAGCGCCTAAAGGCAGCACGGAAAACCAGCTCCTAGATATCCCCTCCCCCCACTGGTCCACAAATGAGATTGGACCAAAGCGCTTTGAACTTGCTATAAGCATGAAAAGTAGCGCTATATAAAAGCAATAATAATAATAATAATAATAATAATAATAATAATCGTGCTACATCGACTACAAAAAAGCATTCGATTCAGTCCCGCATGATTGGCTGCTGAAAACCCTGGAGATTCACAGAATAAACCCAAGAATAAAGCAATTACTAAAAGTCTGTATGGATAATTGGAAGATAAGTCTACACCTCAATCGCTACAATCTAGGCTCTGTGGACATTAGAAGAGGCATATACCAAGGTGACTCACTATCTCCGCTCTGGTTCTGCTTAGCTATAAACCCACTATCTAAATTACTCCATAGCACTACAAACGGCTTTAGGGTTGACACTAAATGTACAAAATGTGTGTCTCACCTGTTATACATGGATGATTTAAAGCTCTATGCTGAGAACGAGCAAAAGTTGCACACCTTAATCAAAACGGTTAAACGCTTTAGTGATGACATCTGCATGTCTTTTGGCTTGGATAAGTGCGGTATAATAAGCGTAATAAAGGGCAAGGCAGCCAACACTAACATTGCATGTGAAGGAATCGAGGAACTTGACTCTGCCTCCCTTTATAAATATCTTGGGATACACCAGAATGCCAAGATAAACCATAAAAAAATTAAAAGAGGACTTTCTTGGTAAATACAAGCAAAGAATTAATAAAATTCTCAATACAAAACTGTCTGGCAGTAACCTCATCACTGCAATAAATAGTTGGGCCGTCCCAGTGCTCCTATACACTTTCGGCGTTATCAAATGGACTGACACCGACCTACACGACATTGACAGGCTCACGAGGAAATTATTAACCAAATTTCGATGCCTACATCCCAAGTACTCCACCATAAGGTTATACCTGCCCAGAAAGGATGGAGGCCGTGGATTGCAGAACATCTTCAAACTGTGTAAGATGCAAGTATCAAAAATACGATCAAAACTGCACGCCTCCAGCAACGAACTAATTTCCTTCCTACGCAGGTACGACTCCGATGCGACCCCTCTGAACCTACACAATGTTGATGTTAATATCGGACTGGACGACGCAGGGCATGAGATTCGTCAATGGGAAGAAAAAACACTCCACGGAAAATTCCCGGCTTTATTACATGGGGACAACATTGACAAGACCGCTTCCTTAGCGTGGCTCAAAGCAGGTCATCTCTACCCTGAAACTGAAGGCTTTGTTACAGCAATACAGGACAGAGTAATTAGGACAAAAAATTACGAGAAACATATCCTAAAACTCAATATTGTTGACAAATGCCGAAAATGTGGAAATGTTGGTGAGTCAATTGAACACATAATGGCAGGATGTTCAGCCCTATCGGAATCTGCCTACTTAGGTCGCCATAATCAAGTTGCAAAGCTAATACACCAGCACTTGGCTTTGACACACAATTGGATCGGGAAGGATACTCCTCCTTATTACAAATACTCACCACAAGAGGTTCTCGAATCTACTGATTATCTGCTGTACTGGGATAGACCTATTTTGACCGACAAAACAGTTGATTTTAATCGCCCTGATCTGCTGCTCATCGATAAAAAGGAAAAAGTCGCTACCATTATCGACATTGCAGTACCACTATCTCACAACTTAAGAAAAACTGAGTTAGAAAAACAACGAAAATATGGGAACCTAGGCTTGGAGATTAAGCGTCTATGGAAGCTTTCTAAAACAACAATATACCCCATTGTCATATCAACCGAGGGGATAATAACAACTGACCTCACAGATACCTTCAAGGCCCTTGGCATTCCCAGGAACATTCTCGTTGCCTGTCAGAGGGCGGTACTGCTGCAGACCTGCCACATCACCAGAAAATTCCTCAGTGGAAACTGATAAAGGGACTACAATGAATTTTGTTTCCCTTTAACGAAACTCGACCCTGGCTGCGCCAGAGAAAGAATACTCGTTCTTTTATCATAATAATAGTTTAAGAAATTGAGGAAATCTTCAGTACAAAATAAAAAGCTTTAAGTATCTAAGTAGAAATAGCAATAATAAGAATCATGCGCTATTTAAACACGTATATTTTAAATATTGTCATTTCCATATTAGATTCGCACGTGAAACGTATTGAATGATGGACCCCCGCAATCGCAAATGGAATAAGTTTACTTTTCCTTCTTGCTTTGCGTAGGTCGTCCATGATTCACTACCATACAGTAGTGTACTCATAAACCATGCATTGGATACTTCCATTTTGGTCACTGTAGTGAGCTTCTGGTTTTCCCAAACTCTTGACCTAGTCTAGCGAAGGTCGAAGCAGCCTTCCATATGCGTTTTTTTTATCTCCCAATCTAGAGAAAGGTCATGTTGAATTGTGGATCCCAGATAATAGCAGAACTCATTTACGGCATCCAGCTTGTTATTGTCTTTGAGGACGGAGATTTGTGTTCTAAAATCACAGTTATTATTGAGATTCAAACCAGGGATCACATGAATCGGAAGCCAAGCACTTTTACACTTAGCCATGTATTTGACGGTTGTTGACTTGTGGCACCAATCTGCTGGTAGACAACTAAACCACTGAAGGTAAATTGTGTTTTAACTATTAACTTGAAATAACTTGAACAAATTCCTTGTGAATAAAACTAGTGACAACTTTTAATATAATATAGACACATTAAACTTGAGTTGAAATGAGATGAATGTAGTAGACTAAAAGAAAACAAGATTACAAAGAGAGTTTGTGTGATACACAAACTCAGAGGCGGCCCCCGTCGGAGTCGGATCCCTGTCAGATCCGCCTATTCGCAAGATGTTTCGGATGTTCCTTCTAAGTCCCTGGCTCAAATCCTGTATGCTCCCATCCTTAAACTATCGCAATATTTCTGAAAGAACAGTAAAGGTTAAATCATATTTTCAAAAGCCTTTAGTGTTTTTTTTCTAACAGTGACGGACAGACCAACCAACAGACAAAACTCACAAAAATATGCTTGTTTCATTCTAATGGGGGCACTAAACTATTTTTTTTTAATCTGATTTTTTTTTAATTTAAGAAATTAGTTTAGAATCATGTCATTTCCGGGCTTTACGCTAGTACACGAAAGCCGCTTCTAAAAGTTCATTTTAAAAAATGTGCGTGATATCTACATGTCAAAAGCATTTCTTATAGTAACATTTCCTCCCTTACATTTACGTGATTGTTTTAGAATTGGTGTTTTGTTATTAAAAATCGCTTGGATAATTAATTTTATAAATTAAACGGTTTGCTTTTAGAAAACTAAAAGTAGCCGTTGCACCTAAACTTTTCAAGCCGCATTTAATGGTGAAAAAATATTTTTCGCATCTCTTCTAGTTTTGGCGCCCTGAGTGTGACAGACGGACTTTTTGCACAAACCTAATAGCGGCTTTTTCCCCTTACGGGGGCCGCTAAAAAAAGAAAATTATATCTTAAACAAAATTACGAAAACATTTTTAAAAATCATGTTTTTTCACAATGACATTTTGTAATCGTCTGATAAACCCAAGGCAACTTACGACAGTGCTGCTTATCTTACATCATCCACACTGTATAGCCACCAACCAATCTCTAACTTCTTATCACTGTCACGCTTGAAACAATTGAAAGCTATCCTAAAACAACCATCCATATCTACACCGACGGATCAGCCTTCAAAGCCACCATCAATGCCGGTCTTGGTGCCTTCCTGGTCTTCCCCAAAAATATACACTTTGAAATAAGTGCACCCTGTGGCGACTACTGCTCAAACTTCCAAGCTGAAATTGAGGCAATTTCCATAGCCTTGCAGACAGTCGAAAATAAATTACACGAAGGAATACAAGCACCATCAGATATTGTTGTCTTTACAGACTCACAATCCACTCTTCAAGCACTTAACAGCAGCACCTCAAAAAGCCCAAAAGAGTTGACAACACTAAAAATGATAATACACCAGATGATGACCAATTTAAACATCAACATCATATTACAGTGGATCCCTGGACACATTGGTGTCATGGGAAATGAAAGGGCAGATAAGCTCTCAAAGGCAGGATCATTTATGGAACAACCAGATAGACCTGTCAACTACCTCACCCTAAGGTCAATGCTAATCAACAACTACAAAGAGGAGTGGCTTAACCAATGGGCAACAGGAAACACAGGCAGAGCCATGTACAAAGAAATGAACATGCCTAACAAACTGGACAGTATTAACTTCCTCCCCCGCAAAGAGCAATGTACAATCTTCCAACTAAGAACAGGACATACACCTCATTTAAATTATCATCTCAATAAAATAATTCCCACACAACTTCCACTTTGTAGACACTGCTCCCACCCTTATGAAACTGTAAACCATATCCTTTTTGAATGCCCCCTCCTAATCCACCTTAGGCAGACCCTACTACCACTACAGCCCAACATAACCAACACCCTTTATGGCAGTGCTGAGCAACTTAAAAAAACAGCACAGTATTTTTCCTTGGCACAGTCTGCAAAAGAGCTGACAGCTCAGCAGTAAAAAAAGCTGGTTAGAAGAAGAAGAAGAAGAAGAATCACTGTCACCATAGAAACATCTCCATCACAAACTAGTATTTTGCTTTTTTTTTCAGCACTGATTTCCATGCCTACTGTTTTATCTGCACCATCCAATTTGGAAGTAGTCTAAATTCTCTCCAGTTAGAAATACAATCATCTGCAAACCTGAGATTGGAAAGAGGCCACCGATTTATGGCCAGGTTAGGAGTAAATCCTTCTATAGAGTTTCCAACGTAAAAAGATTTAAGAACATGTTCAAAAGAGCTTAAGAGAGAATTACCAATTACCACATTCCATTAATAGTGGGCTTTGATGAAAATAATGCTGGCATCTACTTTGGAAGTACCTCATCACTTGCCACATCATGATCATCGCCCATTTTGAGAGCGCGACTTGAATAGAGGTATTGTAATTAAATTTAATTTAATGAGACCAATACAATAAACAACACATACATGGACTTATTTATAATTTTTAATAACTTTATAATATTCAAAACCCATAAAAAATACATTAATTAATATGCAAATGGATAAAGTTGGTTATGATTGACCAGATCGCAAACATAAGATTCATTACAGATAATGAAACTAATATTCAATTTTTTTTTACAGTTACAATACTTTATAAAAATATATAAATATGAAAAGCCTATCGTGCCCAGGGTGTAATATAGCACAATAAGAATATTGTGCCATATAGCACATTAAGAATAGGATGTAATATAG
>JADKLZ010000166.1:29416780-29430336 GCA_021533235.1 Biomphalaria straminea
AAAGGCAAGAATTCCTTCAAAACGTGGAAAAATAATGACGAGAGAAAGAATTAATAGAAAAAAATATCGTACAAATATGGATATTATTTCGAGCGATACAGTGTTACAACATCAACATTGAATCATTCTGCTTGAAGGAGAATGACATTTTAATATACTAACACTAGAAGTACCAACCCACGGCGCATTACTGGGTCTTAGATTAAGAGATCATGGGTGGTCCCTGCATCTTAGTCCCTCTCTTGACCTTGCTGATCTGATTCAAAGGTACTCTTCTCATTGCATTTGACACCAACTCAGGTGCAAGAAATGCCTGAGGTTATATCCTAGCACTTACTGACAATGCAAAAGGTGCTTCTCCTCGAGGTATTCCTTAAAAGCCTTAGTATCGCAAAACTATCAGTACGGGCTTGCATACACATTGTGTCCACTACATAAATATCTACTAGTTGTAACTTTGTTACTTGTTAGCAAGACGATGTACGACTCTCAGGAGCAATTCAAGTATAATCGAGTTAGCGGAGAAATTTTAAATAGTCTTCATAAAAATATACAACACTTTGAGTTAGTCATGTAGAGACTTCTCGTAGTTCCAATTTTTAATTTATGGAACCCTGATTACTTATTTAAAAATCAATTTTCAGTTACAATTCAAACACAACAACGGTTTCGTTTTTTTTTTTTTATAAAATAACTAACATTGCGCCATCCTATGGTGACACAAACAACAGTTTGAGAATTGCTAATTTTTTTTAAATATATATTTCTATTATTTTATTTTATTCATTTTTTAAATATATGTTACGTTACTATATGAACCGAGTTAATCATCAAACTCCATATCAATAAATTGGGTATATAGCATTCCTCCGATTTTGGACAATGTAACTACGTCACCATACAGGCCTGGATCATATGATCAACCAGACTTTAGCACGAGATACGAGAAAAGTATGCGACAGTTTGTTTCTACCTCCCCGCTGGGGGAGGAAGGACCTCTTAGGTCGAAGCTTAGTCTGAAGGAGACCAATGGTCAGCGAATACCAAAAGCTGGTTGACACGCCTTACTTTGACGATTGGTCTCGGTTTGAACTATGTCAATTACGAACCCTCAACCCTTCCTACACTGACTTTAAAAAAAAAGATTTTTTGACCAATAGTAGTTTCAGCCCCTGGGAGAACTGGTGAAGTCACTTTATGTAACAACATTGATCAGGCCTTAGCTAAATATAATAATAACTATATGTGCAAACAAAAACAAATCGCCAAGACTACCCTACTATAGATTTTCGACACCGTTTATAGTGCGAGAGATCCAGCGAGATTTTGAGACTTTTTCCACCTCTGAAATCTTTTCCCATTTCAATCCATTTGGAACGTTTCTAAAATATGATTTTAAACAAAAACTCGAGGAGAAATTTTAGTTTCATCATAAATAGCAGTTTTCGTTTCACTCTTTATATCTCATCAGTCTGTGTCAATAATTTGTTCATTATTTTTTTTTTTTATTATCTGCAGGCTCAGGCTCTACTTTTCATTTTTGCTGGCTTCGACACAACGGCTACAGTTTTATCATTTACTTTGTTCTTCCTGGCCATGAACCCGGAAGTTCTTAAAAAGGCTCAGCAGGAGGTGGATGCCAAATGTGGACAGGATCTTCCAAGTTACGATACTGCTCAAGCATTGACCTACCTTGACATGTGCATCAATGAATCTATTAGAGTGGCCAGTCCGGCCATATTCATCAATAGGAGATGTGTCCAGGATACCAACATTCAAGGTATTCACATCCCGAAAGACATGATCATCCTGATACCTATCTGTGCCATACACTCTGACCCGGAAATATACCCTGATCCTGACAAGTTCGACCCTGAGCGGTTCAGTTCTGAAAACAAAGCCACACGGCATCCATACGCTCATTTGCCTTTCGGCCAAGGCCCGAGAAATTGTATCGGAATGAGGCTGGCACTGTTGGAACTGAAGATTGTCATGGCCGCCATATTGCAGAAGTTTACCCCTGTACCTTGCGGCAAAACAGTCTATCCAATCAAATTGAGTAAAGTTAGGCCCAGAGCCCAAGATGGATTGTGGGTTAAATTTGAACAAAGAAAGAAGTAATCGAATATCTAAACTTGTGGTGACTGTAATATATTTAATAGGATTTTTTTTGTTGTCTTTATAGGATCGACTTTAATGGAACAATGGCTATATCTTATACATATTTAATAATTGTTCTTTTGTGTGAGGATCGGAATGGGAGATAAAACATTGTACGCTGATCCTGTCGAGACAGTTTACACGTTTATGTGACACCGGATACATTTTTGGTTTATCATATTATTATTTTCTCATTTTCTGCAGCAATTTTCGATTATTTTTTTCATTCTCTCGTACCTAGATTGTATACCAACTTTTAAATTTCCTTCTACGTAAATAAAAAGGAAAACTCCCTTTTAGACCATGCGGTCTATAGGGCAGATGATGTAAAGGTTATGTGTTGCTGTGGCATACGGATAATGAGTATGTCATGTGTATATTAAACTAATTATTATAGCTTTTATATAGCGCTAAATTCATGCCTATAGCATGCTCAGAGCGCTTTGGTCCAATCTCATTTGAGGACCAGTGGGGGGAAAGGGGGTATCTAGGAGTTAGAGCGCCTTTAGGCTCTCAGTTAACACAACTCTACCCGATTCGGGTGTCGAACCTCAAGCCCCCTTCTGGGTAGCTAAGCCAAGCCAAATTCAAGCCGCACTTGGCCTCTCGACCACGCTTTCCACAAACTGGTTCAAACTAATATCAGGTACCCATACACGCTTGGTGGACTCAAGGACTATTAAGAAATTTTGAATCCCAGTCCTCACCGAAATTCAAACCCAGGACTTATCGGTTCGGAAACCAAGCTCCATACCACTCAGCCACCGCGAATCCATTTTCTTGTTTGGAATGTCATAAAATAGAGAACAAGCTGAAAACCACTTTAATTGAGTGAACAAATAAATAAATGTTCGAGATCGCCAATACCTGTTCATCTTATAAGATGCCGTCCTACTACGTCGAAATTATTTAACGATTAGCCAAGCCCCACAAGGCAGGGAGCTAGAATCTATGCTTTGATTTAGGAACGTAAAAGAATCTTATATTACACTAGGGCACTATATTACACTATTTTTTTTAATGATTTTCTAGTTTACGATAGAATAACTCTTGAAGGTGTTTGTTGTTTTTATCAGTAAAAGATTACGTTGCCAAAATCGCATAAGTTAAATTCCACGTTGTCCACAATCAAGGTTAACATTGTTCAGCCATTGTTCTCTGTGTTCTCTGCTGTAGACACATGTACGTACGCATGTGTTATACAAAACCAAACGAACGAAGTCTTTGAAATTGGGATTCTTTCGAAAGGAACTGTCTTTGGTTTCTACGGAAGCCCAAAAATTCCGAGGGCACATAATGCTAAATGTTTTTGTTAGTGCGTTTACCAACTGACAAGCATGAATTCCTATTGTAAATGTTTTTATACATTTTTTTTATTCACTTTCCAAAAGATGCATTGCAAAAAAAAAATGAATTTTACTGTACCACAACAAATGTCAAAACTTTGTTCAGAAATTGTTCATAGTTCTTGCGTTTATTTACTTGTCCTTTTCCCACCCTAGACACGTGAAGGTCCGCATACAGACCCACATGGGCTTGCATCTCACACGATATGCATGATGTTCGGAGTTTTAAAGGTCTATATCGTTATTTACTAGTAAAGTCTAACAGTTCTGGGACACATACACACACAAGTTTTTTTTTGGATGGTGCGTTGTTAGAACTCAATCATTCTCAAATTTTGGGGGGAGGTTTGCGTATACTGGCTCTGTTATCTTGTAGTAGCAGATATAGCAGCATTGGCGAGTGGTAAACAAATTATCAGATTTTAATGTTCATTAGAAGATCCAAAATTTTTATAATTAATGATTACGTTGTACCGTTCACCACCTGACAGATCAGCCAGAAGTCCTATTATTCTGATTTTTATGTGTCGTATATTAAAACGGGTTAGTCTTCTTTATCGTGCTAATAAACAAATGTTTTGATTTATGTATTTTAAATTTTAATTTGTTGAAAAAAAAACTGGTGGGAGGATAAATACATTTTATAAAATCATCCAATATATCTTAAGCTTTGCATGTGCATTTGTATCGTTCACACTCCAATATTAAATCAGATTGAAAAAAAAAATGATTTACGTAAATCTAAACACTGTGCTATGTCTAATCTGGGTCACCTACAGTGCGTCTCTACAACAGATTCCGACCTAGCGATATTGTATTAACATTACTCCAGACTCATATGTCAGTGCCTTTGCTACAATGTTAATAAAATTTCTTTAAGATAAAGTTTTTTGTTTGTTTTCGATTTGATCACGTATAACGAACACATAAGGCGGATGGTCAGAGGATTCCAGCACCAGCATCCTCATCAATTCGACTCAATGGAAACGTCAAATAGTGGAACTAGATTGGGCAATGGCGAGAAGCGAACCAGGTCATCCTTCTGTTACCTTGAGTGAGCCTTTTTTTTTTAATCTCACTTGAGGATGGAAGAAAGACCTGGCAAACCAATAAATCCACCACACCGTTCCACAAGGGAACGCCTTCAGTATCAGAACCTGGATTGGCGGCTCTCACGTGGTATTCTGGCAGTAAACGAATAAGAATATGAAGCGATGCCCAATGCATGCGTAAAATCAATGGCCAAATTATAAGATCTACGTTGCTCGCAAAGATCTTCCTTCAGGGAACAGTACCGGGAAAAAAGAAGAGGCAGACAGAGAAAGCGATGGGAGGACAACATAAAAAAATAGACGGGCCTACCATTGAAAGAGGTTTCAAACAAGGCAAAAGACAGGGTGGAACGGTCCAACAGACTAAGGGATAGGTAAAAGTAAAAAAAAAAAAGTAGCGAGCGGATTGTGTAACAGTTACGAACGAGCCCATTAATGAACACCGCCATTTGGAACCTTCATCGAGTACTTGGGATAAAGAAATACCGATCCACATCTGTCCGATGGATGAAATCCTTTCCGACAATCAACGGGATAAAGCGCCTTCTTCACCGATTCCCTACTGGATTTTATCGAATGTTACACTTGGAGTTTAAACTTAAATACTACTTACTACTAGACATATAAAGATGGATTTTAGATAACTTCCATTACATTGGAGAACCCAGATAGTTATATATTGATCAGACAATAACTCTAACATTTCGCCTATTTTTACAATGCCTCTATTCAATTCGTACCTTCGTGGAAACAAAAAACAAAAACTATTAAACAAAAACTGGTATCGGGACACGGATCTTGAAAACGGCTTTAAAAATTTTCCTAATAATATAAAAGTTGCTATATGTCGTTGTGGATAGACTTACCAGCACGTTGACTACAGAGGGAGAACTCTAGTTTGACCGTTAAAATTGTTCAAAGTAAAAAAAAGAAATATATTTATATTTGGCTGGAGAGAACGAGAAAATATTTATCTTGAAAGGACTATACGCCTTTTGTTTTTAAATCTAACATTCATTCGTTATTAAGAGCAAAAAAAAAGTGGTTCTTTACGATGTATAATGGAAGGATTGTCTTTTTTAAAAACGTATTTTTCTATATTCTTCTTGTTTTGCATTTGTGTCTGATTAAATTGACCGCTTGTGTGATACTGTAGAACTTTGCGCCAAATAAATACATTGTTTTGAAATTGACACCTAAGCTCTTTACTGGTCTAAGATGTAAGGCGATAACCATGAAGAGAAAAGATTGATGTAAAGAGATTGCATTGAAAAGATTGCTTTGAAGAGACTGCTCGAAAGATTATGTTATGAAAAGATTGCCGTGTTGAGATTGCAATGAAGAGATTGCTCTATGGAGAGCGCTCGGAAGTAATAACTGTGAAGAGATTGTTCGGAAGAGATTACTACGAAAAGATTAATGCAAAGAGATTGATGTGAACAGATAGATGTGAAAAGATTGCCTTGAAGAGACTACTCGGAAGAAATGGCTGTGAAGAGACGTGATGAGATTGCTGTGATGAGATTGCTATGAAGAGATTGCTACGATGAGCCCTGCTATGATGAGATTCCTATGATGAGATTGTTCTGATGAGATTCCTATGATGAGATTGCTGTGATGAGACTGCTATGATGAGATTCCTATGATGAGATTGCTCTAATGAGATTACTATGATGAGATTATTATGATGAGATTGCTCTGTTGAGATTCCTATGATGAGATTCCTTTGATGAGATTCCTATGATGAGATTGCTGTGATGAGATTGTTGTGATGAGATTCCTATGATGAGATAGCTGTGATGAGATTGCTGTGATGAGATTTCTATGATGATATTGCTGTGATGAGATTCCTATGATAAGATAGATGTGATGAGATTGCTGTGATGAGATTTCTATGATGATGTTGCTGTGGTGAGATCGCTATGATAAGATTCCTATGATGAGACTGCTACGATGAGATCGCTATGATTAGATAACTATGATGAGTTTAATAATCTTTGACTTTTTGTTTCATGGTGCAAGCATTATGCGGAGATTTTGTTTTTCGATCTCCATTATTTTCCAACAACGTGGACGCTCGTCATCTAGCAAATTAGTCTTAGTTATGCAGTGAGGACCATGAAATTACAATAGAGTCTTGAGTAATGCAAATGTTGAAACGGCAGACGATCCAGAGATTTGCTGCAGTGCAGACTCTTTTTTTTTTTAAATAAATTAGGTCTTGTTAAAATACGAGTCTATTTTTATCTCAAATTAAATTAGTTTTACAAATACAAGTATAGAATAGGAGGCGCGGTGGCTGAGTGGTAGAGCGCTGTTTCCCACGTTCGAATCCTGGAGAAGATTGGGATATTTAATTTCGGGATCTTTCAGGTGCCTTTAAATCCACCCAGCTATACTAGGTACCTGCAACTTATTGTGTTGTAAATGTGGGCCACAGGAACAGATAACCTTTGCATCATCTCTCCAAGAGATCGCAAGATCTGAAGAGTACTTGACACTTTTATTTTCGCACTTTTGATCTGTATGCTTACCAAACAATTGAACCACATAGGCCGCCTAGGAGTTAAGCTAACCATAAACTCCCTTTGTTACATTGTTAGAGAAAATAATGGGAACGATAAAGATCGAGCATGAATGTTTTTATTAAATAAAAAAAAGTTAACAAAATTATTTTCAAAAGTAAAATTTTAAAAACATTGAGATACAATCATAGAAAACAAGAATATTTATTGAATGCGAGAACACAAATGTTTGCCAAATCTTATCAAATGCACCCATGTCGCACGCAAGTCGTCAACTAGGATCACAAGGCAGACATTGTAGTGGAATTCACAAGGTAGGACTTAGTGACAGCATCCAAGAAGCACATGTACTATTGGCGCACACCTTAATTGGTTACATCTGGACTAAGATGGAAACGTTGACCCCCAGGCAGGGGATTATGGGGATCTTTTTTAATGGGAGTCTTTTTTATGTGTATCTTCTTTTTTATATATAGTGATCTTTTCATTGGAATCTTTTTTTAATGGAGATCTTTTTTATGGGGATCTTTTTTATGGGGATCCATCTTTTTTATGGGGATCTTTTTATATGGTTCTTTTTTAAATGGGGATCTTTTGTTCGCAGTCAGCGCTCTCGTAGGAACGACGGGCCGGAAGTTTAATTAAGAGATAAACAAATGAATTATTGTAATTCATTTGGTTACCAACCTTCAATGTTTTTTAGATTTTTTTTTGCGAGGCGCGGTGGCTTTGCGGTAAAGTGCTTGATTTTCAAAACGGAGGTCCCGGGATCGAATCCTGGTGAAGTTTTTTATTTTTTAATTTTGGGATCTTTGGGCGCCTCTGAGTCCACCCAACTCTAATGGGTACCTGACATTATTTGGGGAAAAGTAAAGGCGGTTGGTCGTTGTGCTGGCCCCATAACACCCTCGTGGGCTGAAGAAACCGATGACCTTTTACATCATCTGCCCCATAGATCGCAAGGTCTGAAAGGGGAAACTTAACTTCATTTGCGAGCTCTGGAAATCAATTTGACTGAAAAGATGAAGAGACTATCAGAATAATACGATTTAGACACATTGTTTAGATTGTCAACAAACACCCGATCTATTCAAACCCTTTTAGAAACAATATCATTCTTTTATTAATTCAAATGAGATGTATGATCATTCATTTGTAATTAACATTAAGGAGATATCCTCAGATAAAAACAAACTACATTGTAAAACCCCAAACATTTCCCAATTGCAAATGAAAGAGGCTCTAATTCTGGCAATGGACAGAAAGGAACAGAGAGATGGCCAGCAGATCAAATGGGGAAGGGAAGGTACCCAAACGGTCAAAAAGACTAAGGCACAGATAAGGGTGAAAGTAGTCCCATTTAGTGACTGGGGGAGGGATATTTTCAAGTAGACACAATTATGTGACAGGACCTAAAAACATTTTTTTCATCACCGCTCCTTTTGAACGAATATAAGCTAAATTTAAATGATGCTCATTTCGGAGCAAAACAGCTTTACACTCGAAGGTAACAAAGTAGTCAAAACAACTTATAATTAAAACCTTATATCAACATTTGTTAATACAATTTTTCAAAATAATCCCACGATAGTATAATAATTATTGACTTCACAGCTAAATTTTGGTGTTAAGAGAACTTACGCTGGCCAGTTGTGAACCTTAATGCATACACACCATGTGACTAGGAACATTTTTACCTATTTCCTTCTTTGTTCAAATTTAACCCACAGCCCATCTTGCGCTCTGGGCTGCATTTTACTTAATTTGATTGGATAGACTGATTTACTGCAAGGTACAGGGGTAAACTTTTGTAATATCGCGGCCATGACAATCTTCAGTTCTAAAAGTGCCAGCCTCATTCCTATACAATTTCTCGGGCCTTGGCCGAAAGGCAAATGAGCGTATGGATGCCTTGTGGCTTTGTTTTCAGAATTGAACCGTTCAGGGTCGAACTTGTCAGGATCAGGGTATATTTCCGGGTCACAGTGTATGGCGTACAATGGTATAAGGACTATCATGTCTTTTGGAAAGTAAATGTCCTGAATGTAGGCGTCCTGGACACATCTCCTGTTAATGAATATGGCCGGACTGGCCAACCTATTGGCCTCATTGATACACATATCAAGGTAGGTCAATGTTTGGGCCGCATCGTACGTGGGACCCTCCTGGCCACATTTCGTATCGACCTCCTCTTGGGCTTTCTTTAGAACTTCCGGGTTCATGGCAATGAAGAACAAAGTGAACGATAAAACTGTAGCTACTGTGTCGAAGCCAGCAAAAATAAAAACAAGGGCTTGAGCCTGTGGGAAAATAAAAGAAAGAAAGCTTGTTTATAAAAAAAACTTGTATTTCAAGATATAAGATAAGAGAGATAAGATAAGATATAATAATTGTATTATATTCAAACAAATGAAAAGTCAGCTTGACTACAATGGGCCTCATTCACCAATCGTAAATAAACACATTTAACCAAGTCATAATATTGATAAAACAATGAAAAATACGTATCGCTTGATAGCTTTTATGGATGAGATCATTTGTATAGAAGATATATAGAATCACGACATACGAGTCGGAAAATGACGAATTTTTTTATTTTTTTTCGATTTTTTTTTCTTTCAGATTTTGAAAATTTAACCTTTATTTTATATGAATCATTTTATGTTTTAGCATAAAAATGTTTGTAAATATGTGTATTTTGACTTTGAACATGTACACTTTTTGATGATTATTTACAAACCATCGAAATTTATCAATGTTTACACCTTGGATACGATATTACCTATCTAACAAAACTAGGACTATGATACATCAAAAGAAAGGTCGCGATTCGATTTATATGTTTATTTGGGGTTCAAACTAATGGATCTATATGTTTTTTTGCTATTCGTATTTATCCGAGCTATATAAACTACGGAAATTTCCTTATATGGCACATCGGCAAAACTCGGAAAAAAGCGACTAATCAGAATACGCCGTTTCATCCGGAAAAGGCGTTTCATAATGGCCGACAGCGTAAACACATTCTTGTAGCGAAAGTCACTGAAAGCCTTGCACAAGAACGTTTCAGTTGTTTGATATTTGTAATCATCAAAGTAAATATCTTTACATCAAAATGCCTCGACCAAAGGGACGAAGAATGCTAGAGAAGCTCAATAAAGCAAAATATAATTTTAGGTATGTTGAGATGCTGAGTGATGGAGATTCTTCTGCTTTTAAAGCTGTGGTTGAGTCTAAACCATATGCTGATAAAGCCGTTACTAAACTTGACTGTATCAACCATGCCCATAAACGTATGGGGACAGCACTTCGAAAACTTGCCAAAGAAAGCCATCTTGGTGGCAGAGGAGTTGACAGGTTAACAGAAAAAAAATGTGACAGTTTACAAAATTTTTATCGTGGTGCTATAATAGACAATATTCCAGATATTTCCAAAATGAGGAATGCTGTTTGGGCAGGACTATACCACTCCATGTCTACAGATACTGAACACCATCATCGTCAATGTCCATTAGGAGAAAATAGTTGGTGCTGGTACCAACAAGCTGTTGCGTTGGGACAAGACCCTGAGAGCCATTCTAATCATAAGGCATCGACGTTTATGTCTCTAGAGGTGGCTCACAAGCTTATTCCAATTTATCGGAGAATGTCAGATGAGTCTTTGCTTCAACGAATGGCTCATGGGGGTACTCAAAACAACAATGAAAGCCTTAATGCTATGATTTGGGCGAGATGTCCTAAAACAAGTTTCATGGGACTTGGCAGAGTGAAAGGCAGTGTTGCTAGAGCTGTGTCCATATTTAATGCTGGTGCCAATGAATTAATTAATGTTATGAATAAGATGCATATTGATATTTCTTATGTCACATTAAATAATTTAAAAAAGGTAAATGATAAAAGAATTATTCAGTCTGATACTACTAGCCAAGAGGATTATAGAAAAAGACGAAAGACTGTTTCTGTAACTCGGTTTGAAAAAGTCAGAGATGAATTGGCCAAAGATGGAAATGTATATGGTGCTGGTGCTCATTAGCAATACTATTGTGAATATTTTTTTTATTATGTATAATATACAATTTTTTTTTTGTTTTTATTCATTCATTCATCATGAATGTTTTATTTCTGTTTTATTCATTTGAAACAACATTTTTTTTTATGGTTGCTAAATCTTATACCAGGCATTAAAATTTTTTTATAATGTAATCTGAATAGAATATACTATATATTGCTATTATATTTTTTAAAGCTGCTATACCGAAGTGTAAATAACATATTTGCTATTCAATGATTTTCTGACTAAACTTTTGTAACTGAATTTAAAAAAAAAAATTATTTTTGTTTGTATTTGTAATATACCTCTATCTGCCAAATGCTAAGGCTCTGAAACTACTTATGCAACTTATTTCATATTTGGCATATTTATTCTGTTCATATATCTCTTCATATTCATGCAAAAACTTTTTGATATTTGCATATAAGTTGGTTTTTTTTGTTTGAAATTCTACTCTGTATTATAATTGTGTACAATTTGCGCTTTATTTGACCAATTTGTTGCTATATTTATATGAAATTTAGAATATATGCTTTACTAAATATAGCTATTTTTATTATGTTTTCAGATAGTTATTATACTAACCTATAAATTACATGCTTTATGCCTGTTATCTAGTAATTTCCTTAAAAAATTTTTGTAATTGAAATTTTTTTTTTTCATTTTATCCTACTTTTGTTTTTGTATTATACCTCATCTGCCAAACGCTAAGGCTCTAAAATTTCTTGTGCTATATTGTTCATATTTTGCACACTTATTCTATACATAGATATCTACAAATGCATGCAAAAACTCTTTGATATTTAAATAAGTAGATTTTTTGTTTAAAATATTACTCTGTAATACAGTTGTGTACAATTTGCGTTTTATTTTACCAATCGGTTATGTGAAATTTAGAATATGCAGTTTACTAAATGTAGCTATTAGAAGTTTTTAATGTTTTCAGATAGTTATTATACTAACCTATAATTACATACCTGTTATCTAGTATTTTTCTGACAAAATTTTTCTAGCTAATTGAATTTTTTTATTTTTTTTTCATTTATCCTATTTTTCTTTTAGTATTATCTGCCAAACCCTAAGGCTCTGAAACTGCTTGAGCTACATTGTTCATATTTGGCATACTTATTCTGTACATAGATATCTACAAATGCATGCAAAAACTTTTTGATATTTGAAAAAGTAGATTTTTTGTTTGAAATATTACTCCGTTATACAATTGTGTACGATTTGCGTTTTATTTTACCAATTGGTTGCTATAATTATATGAAATTTAGAGTATGCTCTTTACTAAATATAGCTATGTTTTTTATGTTTTCAGATAGTTATAATACAAGCCTATAAATTACATACCTGTTATCTAGTATTTTCCTGACAAAAGTTTTGTAATTGAAATTTTATTTACTTTTTTTGCATTTTCTCCTTTATTTGTTTTTGTATTATATCTCAAGCTGCCAAACGCTAAGGCTCTGAAACTACTTGAGCTACATTGTTCATATTTGGCATACTTATTCTGTAAATAGATATCCACAAACGCATGCAGACATTTTTTGATATTTGAAGTAGTTTTTTTGTTTTAGCATTTCAAAGTTTAGAATTATGATATATTTATGTATTTTTCAAGGTTGCAACACTAAAAAAATCATTAAAAAAAAACAATAAAAGATAACAAAATTTCCCTTCATGCGTTTTTAATACTTGTCATGTATGATATTTATGTGTAAAAATTAATAATTTATCTTAAGTATTTTTTGAGTTATAAGCTTTTAAATATAGTTTGTTTGGCGGACATATTGGATTGTTTCCATGACAACCAGCAAAGTTATAAAGTCAAAAACTATATTTTTTTAATAGTTTAATTAAGTACTATTAAGATAATATAAAATATTTAGTCTAAATGAAGAACTTTTTTTTTTCCTTCTTTCCGACTCGTATGTCCCCTTAAAAGTCAAAAAATAATAAAGTTGTTATTTTATTATTGACTATTTCAGTACGGCGTTAGTTTCAGTGAGTAGTTTGATATATTATATGGGCGTATTTATTCCACTAGCTTTGTACTGTTAAACTTTGTCTTTATCTCGGAGTGATCGTTCTTTGTTTAGTTTGAAAATTAGATGCAAGATCAAGGACGTAAGGGGTCGTTCGTAGAAGACGTCACGCTTTAGAAGGGAGGGGGTGAGAAAATGTGACACTTTGTGACAAGGGGGGGATTAGCGATTTTGTGACGTCAGAAATTTAAAATTCAGAAAGAAAAAAACAACTAATTTTTTTGGAAACGATAACCAAAATTGCAACTTATAGTGGCGCAGCCGACGATAAGTGAATGATCAAGACTCTGGATGAGAACTGAAACGAGAAGGATTTCAAGTTTAGGATCGACAGTCTATTATCACCTCAGTCCTAGAAATGTAATAACAGTCGA
>JADKLZ010000166.1:29446346-29479555 GCA_021533235.1 Biomphalaria straminea
ATATATATATATATATATATATATATATATATATACAAGAATTGCTCGCTTAAGAGTATAGGATTTACCCACCCAGGTTTTAATTTAAGTAGCTTCCACGAAGCTACGCATTGAATAAGGTACGAAAATAATAAAAGTTATATTTATTGAGCTGAAAAACAAACCAAATCAATTAATAATACTAATATGAAAAATACGAGTAGGTCCCTTAATTGGCTTAATTCAAACATTTTAAATAATAACACTTATATTTAAAATTATGTAGATACTACGTTTAATACGTAGATCTACACCTAACATGAAAGAATTTCTAATAATCAACTGCGGAAAGCAAGAGTTATCCCCTCTGGTCATTCAGGGCTAGCCAAAAGGTGACATGGGATATCGGACAAAAGCTAATTCTTTCGGCCCCACTTTCACTTCGTTGTACGTCATTAATCTAGTAAGTATATAGCATCAGCCAGACAGTTTTCAAACGGATCATTACTTTATGTCTAGATCTATGTCTATGACAGTTTAAGGGAATAATTAAATGAAATCATTTCTGACTATTTGGACAAGAATCTAAATCTAGTATAGACATTTGACCAAACTTTTTTTTTTCTTTCTAAAGGTCACTGCCTCATTTTAAATAAAAATAAGAAAGAAAAACAATATGGCGTCCAATTTATGCATAAACAATAGTTACAATATATATGAAATATCTGTGCCGTCTGTGGGTTATTAATGCCTTTTTTTTTGTAAGTTTTATTTTGTAGAATCATTTCTGATCAAGTTGTGAATTGTAGCCTTATTTAGATCTAGATGCTTATCAATTTGCTTCTAAGGGCAGTTAGGCTTAGATCTAGAATTGGACCTACTGAGGCCTACTCCTACGACTACGAGTAGTACGAGGAGTCCTAGTCCTAGTCAGTTAGTGACTAATCTAGAGTTACACTCACAGTTACAGAGTAGATAGCTAAGATACTAGATTTACTAGATCTACTATCTAGAGCTACAGCCTACAGCTAGTCTGTCTAGAGAGATTAGATCTACTGTAACTGAGACTAGATCTACTACTAGAATTAATATTTGACTAGTCTAGAATATAGATCTAGTCATTCTAGTAGTAACTATAGACGTCTAGTCTAGTTACATATAATATGGCACACCTCATCTGATTCTTGTTCAGTAAACAGGTCGCTTAATTTTTTTGTTTATAACTCATTTGTTTTTATGTTTGGAGCTAAAAAGGACGTATCAGGACTGCAAATGTCCAATTTTAAATAAGTTCCTAAAAAAAAAAAAGGTTATTTTTGTTCCACTTTTCCAAAGCAAAGGGCTGAAAGGGCAGTTTTTGAGATTCCCAGAAACCATATGTATGAAAATCTATGTTTTAACCTCCGCAGGCAATTATCCTACCCATAATGCCATATAAGGGATGAATAAATATTTTTTAGATTTAATTTATTAGCAATTACATCTAATAGTGGTGTTTATTGAAGGTGTTCCCCGTGCGCTAAAGGAGACAGCACAAAAACTGCGTGCCGTATAGGAGCATGGAGTGACCTGTTGTATTTTAAAATAAAATCTTGACTATGAGTGGTAATTCAAAGAAACACTGCTATTTTTATAGTCCTTTAGTTGCAGAATAAGAATCTGCTTTCAGTTGTTTTTTTAACTTAAACCTTGACCTAATAAAAAATAAAATAAAAAATTGACCTAGTTCCCAAAGATGGTGTGCCTTATACAAGACTCTACTATAGTAGTAGGACTAGAATCTAACCTAGAGTGCCTAGACTCTGAGACTCTAGACTGACTAGACTAGACTTAGACAACTTTTTTAGTCTTTACATAGAATCTCTATAGGCTTAGCTCTAGTCTCAGTCTAGAATCTAGTACTTAGAGTCTACTTACTACTTCACTTGTCAAGTCTTATCTAGAATCTAGACTAATCTAGAGAGACTCTACTAGACTCTAGTACTAGTAGACTAGACTAGACTGTCTATACTGTACATATATATTGTTATAGACTTAAGACTAGATCTAGTCACTATGCTATCGGAACTATCAGTATCACTAGAAAAAGTATCACTAGAAAACCTAAGTCTATTTTAACAATTTTTACAATTTTATAATTTAGTGACTTCACTTAGCCTAAGTCCTAAGCTCTAAGTCACTGGTCTAAGTCCTAAGTGAGTAAGTCTTAAAGGGCAAGTTAGGGCTAGGCCAACTTAGTTAAGTTTAATTAACTTCTAATTCTAAATCTAACACAAGACTAAGTTAGACTTCACACAAGTTCATTTGGATCTAGTCGTACAGAGTTACTTTTATTTTTTATTTTTATAGCTCGTAATGGGCGTAATGGTTAGTCCTAGAAAAAAACTGCAAACTAAACTAATAAACTCGTCATCCATTTATCAATAAAAATAGCTATTAGTAAAGTGCTCTCCTCATTATGTAGTTGATGGCTAGGAGGAAAAGGAAGGGAGATAAGATACACACCTGTCTCACATTTGTTCATTACCTTCTGGACCCCACTGTGGGAGCCTACTGCAATCCTCACTGTAAGTCCAGCTGCTTAGGAGGGTGTGAACGAAATTTTTGTCATTTAGGGGTGCACCACACAGAAATTTTTGAGAAACACTGCTTTAAAGTATCATTATTTCATTCAAGTTTCTTCAAACATCTGTATTAAAGTTGAAAGCTGTGTATAATTTTAAAGGAAAGTTCTATTCAGTTTTGCTTAAAAAGAAAGTTGTTCAAGTTTTTTCTAGTGCCACAACAACCGTATAACTGAGTATCGGCATCTAGATGTTAAAACAAAGATTATCTTATAGCTAACCTGTTGTTGTTGTTGTTTTTTTCTTTATCAAAATAAAAACTTTGTACACATTTTATAAATTATTTTTTTTGTATTTCTTCCCACAGAAAACCTAGATTGACTATCACTGTAAAGCTGCACTAACCTATACTGGAAAGTGGATCTTCTAATTACGTGACAACAGCACTGTCAACTCAAGCTTTGGTTTAAGAACAGGGTGAGCTCTTAAACATTTTTGTTTGTTTTTCACATTTTAGTATCAAAATTCGGGATCAAATTATTTCAATTTGTTGTCGCAAAGAGGCCAAAAATACAATTAAAGATAGGAGTACATTTTAAAAAAATAAATTTAATGACGTTTCTTTGGAAGGGAAGCCCAAACCTCCTGTAGGGAGGTAGGGTTTGAACTCGAGACCTTTAATACGATAGCCCTAAATCCATCTACCACACAACCAGACAGCCACCCATTTTTAAAAAATAAACTTTGATTCAGAAAACTCTAGAGCTTACAAGGTAAAAAAGGTTATCTATCTACAAAAGAATATATATATATATATATATATATATATATATATATATATATATATACTAGACAGATATTACCCGCTGTCCGCGGGTCTTAATTAGCGTAATGCTGATGTAGTCAATGATATTGTGCATTAGAAACAAAGAAAATAATAATGTTTAAAGTAAAGCGAATGCGGGAATTCTTGTTATAAAAGAAATCATTAATGGAGCTATAAATAGAAACTTGACCTTATTTTACGCGATAATAGGATAATAGTTGCAATCATGTAAAAATGCTTTAGAAAACAAATTTCAATGTTAATTTGATTAAAATATGAAATGAATGGACTATAATTAGTATGTTCAAGTGTTAAAGCTTTAAACTATCTTTGCGAAGAGAAGTTCTATCATCTTTAGTTCTAGACCTAGATCTAGATCTAGGAATAGAGAGATTTGTAACCTTTCGGTAATGTCTAATGCAACTATGTTCAACAGGATTTTTATATTCGCAGATACAAAGAACGAATTTATGTAAAAATCCTTTTGAAACACAAATTCGAAGGTTAATTTTGTTAAATAATTAAATCATTAGACTATATTTTATATTTTCATGCGTCAAAGTTAAAATCTATAAGTGCAAAGTGTATTTCTTAAAATTAGATCTAGAATAATCTAGATCTAAATCCTTTCGATCTTTTTCTCATGTCAACATTTGTAAACAAAGCCTAGTTCATAAAATAGTATAGCTGTAATAGACTTGGGAAACTTTATTTTTTTTTAGGGTTTTAAGTTTGTTTTAGGGCTACAATTCATACATACAGGTCTAAGTTAGTACCCAAGGAACATTTCTGTCAAGTTTTGTCAAGATCGGTGAAATGGTTTTGATTTCTATACGGGGACATACATACATACATACATACATACGCCTTTGTTTTCCTTTTATATATTAGATATATATATATATATATATCTATTTATATATATGTATATATATATATATATATATATATATATGAGTTATTAATTTAAAGGTGTGTCATTGCTACAGAAACGTAGTTAATATTGCTGTCCTACTAGACAGCTAAAACTTATTCTGATTACAAAAGATATATTTTAGAGCTAAACTCTATAACTTAGCTGAAAACTTCATGAAGTTATGCAGGCAGAATAATGAAAAGAGCTATTCATTTTATTTTGTGTGATTCTTCACTTTCAGTTTTGATCTTTGTCAAAAATATCTAAATGCATTTATAAATAAATAAAATAAATATATTTAATTTAAATTACAGACTGCAAGATGAACTTTGAACTTCCGAGGTCATACGAAGGTGCCTTGTCAGAAGCTCTGGATCTGTCCAAGAAAAAGCCTGCAAGTAGCAGGGATGATCTGGTTGTGACTATAAAACAAGAGAAGGAAGATGATATGGAAGACATTGTCGCTCCTAGTGTTGAAGTTTCTGCGAGGCTGTTGAAGGAACATTTTAATGCTAGGATACAGGCCAGCCTCTATAGTGAAAGCTTGGCTTATCTGTCCTACCTACAACAGCAACAGTCGCATCAAGCTGAACGGCAAAGTGCACTGAAAGCCAAATCCCTGAAAGCTAATGCCGCTAGCAACAATGTTGCAACTAACAATAATGTACCCCAAAGTGGTGCCCCAAAGAGCCAGAAAAAGAAACGTACCAAATCCTACAAGTGTGTCATCTGCAATCGCGTGTTCACTCGGTGCACCATTTTGAAGTCCCACTTGGTAACCCACTCTGGGGTCAAGCCGTTTAAATGCTTGACCTGTAATAAAGAATTTGCCAAAAACGCCTACCTCAAACAGCATGAAATGGTGCACACGGGAGTGAAGCCATTCAAGTGTGACCTCTGTGATAAACAGTTTGGCTTTAAGTCAAAGCTAAAATACCACCAGATGATACACACTGGCGAGAGGCCTTTCCAGTGTGAGGTATGTGATGCCCAGTTCCTGACCAACATCCTGCTGAAGCAGCACGAGGCTGTCCACACTGGGGAGAAGGCCTTTAAGTGCGAGATCTGTTTTAAGCAGTTCAACTACAGCTCCAAGCTGAAATATCACATGCTGGTCCACACGGGGGAGAAGCCGTTCAAGTGCGACATCTGCGACAAAGTCTTCTCGCGCAGCACCAAGCTGAAGCTCCATTTGATGATCCACACCGGAGACCGGCCGTTTGAGTGCGAAATTTGCGAGAAGAAGTTCTCGTTGGGTTCCCACCTGAAGCAGCATCTCATCGTCCACTCCGGGGACAAGCCCTTCAAATGTGAGGTGTGTCACAGGCGATTTTTCTACAGCTCAAACCTCAAGAGACATATGATAGTCCACTCAGGGGAGAAAAGATTTGAATGCCACTTCTGCTTCAAGGAGTTTTCAAACCACACTTACTTAAAAAATCACATCATGATACACACTGGCGAAAAGCCTTTTGCCTGCTTGGATTGCAACAGGAAATTCTCCAGTTTTTGGAACCTCAAGAATCACCTGATAGTCCACTCAGGGGAGAAACCCTTTAAGTGTTTTGTGTGTGAAAAAGATTTTGCCAACCACTCCAATCTAAGAAAACACCAAACTATTCATATTAGGGAAGATCCTTTTGAGTGTGAGGTTTGCTGCAAAAAGTTTTCTATGCGCTCAAGTTTAAAGAGGCACCAGAGGAGGTCGTGCATAAAGGAAGCTGCTCCACCTAATTCTGAGTGATGAATAAAGTTAGAATTATTCCTATATTTATACACAATGTGCATAGGATATATTGAGTATTGTATTTATTAACAGCCCAGACTTGCTCATCCCTTCTTTCTAATAATATTTGTTTTTTCTTTAATTTTTTAAAGATCTGTTGAGTTTAAACATTATTTGACCATTGCTTAAAAATCCTTAAGAATCGATTCACTTTCAAAGTGTTTGGCCATTGGAGAGGCTCATTCCAGATTAACATTTAGTTCTCTATCTAATCCTCAGACATTAGAGGCTTTGTTTTAATAAGGTTTTATGTCTGTCATAAAGATACAAACAATTTTTTCTAACATCTTGCCCATTGACAAGCATTTATAAACATAATGTTTTGTTTAACTACATTCAGGGGACCGTAATTATAGATAAACATTGATGCTGTCCCTTGTGAGGGAGAGGCTAAGCAAGTCTTTTGTTCCTGTGAATGAATGAGATTTGAAGGGAAATTGTTGATGTACATAAGATGTAATTTTTTTTTTACAATTGTGGTTTTCCCTTGCACAAAAAAAATGTTAAAACTGAATGGATAAATGTAAACTTGACTTGAGAGATGCTGATAATGTTAGCTGACTGAGCTCTTAATTAGGTCAAGATTATTTTTTGTTTAATTTAAAGTAATGCTATAAACACTGCTAAGTGGATCTTTCAAAAGCTCTTCCAAACTTAATTATGTGTTATATATATATATATATATATTATATGGTGTAAATACAATTTAATAGAAATTTGTTAACATTTTCATAGTTATAAATGTAAACCTGAGATTTTAAGTCTTACAATTATTAAAAATCCAACTTTATTACTTGTGATAAAGTAACTATTTTAGAGAATTGTGCAGTAGAATTTCCTGGCAGATTCCATTGAAAGGAGTATTTTATATCATTTCCATTTAAATATTTTAATTTTTTTTTTAAACAGTTTTTACACCACAGTAATGTTGATAACAAATAAAAATTGGGCTTTGCCTGATACCAAATGAAGGTAAGGGAATATGGGATTGAGCTCACTCTTTTGGTATGCCCAACGCCAATCAGGTTGTTTCTTTCTTTTTTCTGTGTTTCTTTCATGTCGCCTGGTAGTGGCGTTCACGTTTATGGCTTCCTTGATTTCATTGTTATTTTAATGTGAACATGGTCCAGTTAAGGCCATAACCACATGGCTAAAGCTTAAAGTAGATCAGAGATACTGGTACGGAACAAGCCCATTGTGACTAAATAAGACTCCTTTTTTACAACATCTCTACAACCATTGTATAATGAGATGACCTAACAATGAATTTATCATGCCACTGCCTGAACTTGAGATTTTTCAATTGGCTAGCCAGGCTGTCTAATTCCCCAATTCATGTCCAATCTGTTATGGGGCCCATTATGTCTTTTTTTTACATTTGACTATTTTTTGTTTTATTTTTGCTGGAGTATTTATGTTATGAGTAATTGAGAGAATGACTTCTAAAGACTATTTTACTTTATTATATACACATAACTATTTCTACAGCAATAACAAGAACTTAGTACATCTGTTCAGTGGTCTGAAATAAAGGCAGTTGTAACTAATAAAAAACCACAATGGCATTCACTCATTCTCTATAGTATATATTTACATTTTATAATTAAGACCTGAAGAAATAAGATTTATATACACCTAAATATTTTTTTATGTTCTAATATATATATATATTATGCATAACATATATTTATATCTTCAGTGCATTTCATATTTTACTGTATTGTTTCATTCCTTCTTTTGTCATGTATTATGTGCATGTATTACCAAGTCCTAATTGTTATGTGTCCATGAGATAGAGTCCATCTGAAAGTGTACAATGTGAATCATAAAAAGTTGTTTGAATATCAGCCACTGAGTTTTCTGAACTTTGTCATTGTTCTGTATTTCAGTGTTATATCAGTGTCGACTTTTAATAGTGTTCCTGATCTTTATATTAGGGGCCCCTGATAGGGGATCTCAAAAACTAGAAAAGAAAATCCAATGTCATAATTTTAGATCCTAAAAAGTTCTGATGCAATGGCTACTTTTCTCTTTTCTAAAAGTGAAGAGTTCAGTTTTTAAAATCATCTGTGCAAGTAGTTTTTCATAAAAATACACCATTTACAAGTTTTCAATAATAATAGTAAAAAAACACACTAGACTTTTTAGTTGGGAAGATTATCCTTCAGCGTATATATAACACATTCATGCAAATGATTCTGTACTTTATGTCAAAAAATGTTTTTAAAAAAATTGTCTTACATTTTATACAAAATGTTTACTTTTTTTTTTAAAAGAGAAAACACAAATCTATCAAGTATGCATGTGAGCCAAACTGAATTGAAAAAATCTATTAAGAAGCAGTGTTTCATATACACAAGCAGTGTGTTAAACAATCCTAAAAACTACATTTAACTAAATGCAAAAGTTTCTTAGTCGAGGCTTTGAATGAGAAGTTGGCCCTTTACAAAACAATGAAATCAATTAGATTAATCATTTAATAACATCAGTTCACATTCATCTATATCTCCATAACTATCATTTCATTGAATACATATAAATATTAAAAGTAAAGTAAAGTGTCCCCTTCAGACCTTGCGAACTATGAGGCAGATGATGTAAAGGTCATCTGTTTCTTTGGCCAACAGTTAACGAGCAGGGTGTTATGTGGCCAGCACAACGACCAACCGGCTTTACTTTACCCACCTAAAGTCAGGTACCCATTAGAGTTGGGTGGACTCAGGGGCGCCCTAAAAATCCCAAAATTCAAAATCCCAGTCTTCACCGGGATTCGAACACAAGACCTCAGGTTTGGAAGTCAAGCGCTTAACCAATCGACTTCCGCGCCCCATACATATAAATATTAGCAATGTATAATAATAACATTAATAATTCTCGTGGTATTAAGTCATTAGTCTGACTAAGAATAACTGCAAAAAGTTCTTTTGTAATTCATATTTCTAATATTCTTTTGAAAATATTGAAAACTTCGGAAGGGGGGGGGGATAATTTTGAGTTTTGTGTTTCCACACAATTCTTATGTTCTCTCATGTTTGAATTCAGATTCTCTTCACGTTGCATTCCTAGGCTGTACCTAAAGGAATCATTGGCTACATGTGGGTCCACACTGCTGATGGGATCAGCTTTACATTTGGCATCAACTCAGTTGCTGAAAATGTGGTGAATATCACATGGTCCCACTTTTTTAGAGGCACCACTTCTGATTTTCCTTCGAGTTTGTCTCCTGAAATCTTAATGTTTACTTATTATTGAAATGTTCGTATAATTGAACTTACATACATGTAACTTTGATTAATATCAAATAATAGGATTTTAACTTAGGAGATCAGGAAATTTTAGATTCCATAACATTTGTCAAAATTTATAATCCATGTCATATATATATTGTAATATAGACTTTCAGGACACAGTTTTCAAGATTATGAATATTGGATTGCAATATATTAAAAACAGCTTACTGTCTCTGACTTTTCAAAAGCAAGAATATAGCTACGGAATCTATAGTGGATGAGAGTAAATGATTTTAATACCCCAATGTTGTTATTTAGGTCTACAAAGTTTTAGCAATTCTTACAAAAATGAAAATTTGGTACAGTTTCTTGATTTAAATCCGAATATGTGTTATGATTTGTTATGTTAAACTTATCTGTTGTTTTTTTTTTTCTTTTATCTCTATATTTATGGTTTATTACGGCTGAAAACAACATTTTGTTTTGTTATCTCCCCTTACGTAAATTACAAGAGAGTTACCTCCCCAGAGAGTCAAATCGCTCCTTGACAAAAAAAAGTTTTTATTTTGCTTTGTTTAAAAGTTAACTTTGAAGTTTGAACGTTTTACTTTCATTCAACTATGTTCTTTCAAAAGAAACTCATTATTTCGCTATTTACTGCTAGCTTCATTGTTCCATTTTGTCCTTGGGAGGTTCGTTTTCTTTTCAAGACCTTTCTTTTATATAGTTTCAGCAGACGTAATCATCGTCTTTTTTGAAGTAACGTCTGTATTGTATAAGATAATTTAAAAAAAAAAAATAAAGGTTGATATGTGGTTTCCTAACACTGTTTTGAGACTAAACGACAATCGACTGCCGATGGCAGACGTAGACCTCGAAAAAAATTGAACTTCATTTGACCACCGCCGGACAAGGTTAAGTCTTTATAGATGTGGCAACATAGGTAGGTCGCAAAAGGGACTGCGTAGAAAGTGAAATACTGTACTCCTTTATTAATTTTCGGATTCGGGAAAAAAGAGCCTTCTTATTATCATCAATGTACACGTTCTTTTTATTTCACAAATCTTCCGTGCGTACTACAATTAATTAATTGAGTTTAAACACACACACACACAGCATGTTTGTTTTTTTGTTGTAAAATGTTTTACAAGTTTCGGATGTTCCTTCAGAGTTGAAGTTACTTTCTAGTCCAAACCTCTCGCAGGAAGACGGGGAATGAGAGCGGGCAGGGTTTGAACCCGGGACCATCGATAAATCGAAACGACAGTCCAGCGTGCAAACCGCTCGAACAGGCAGTCATGAAGGCTTAAATGTTTGGATCTCACTTAGTTCATTTTTTTTTAGAAATGGTGGCTATGTATCTAGGTTACTTGAGTTTGAATCCTGATTCTAGCCGAGTTGTGTTTGATGAGCGAATGAAGGCAGAAAGGAAACATACCCCCCCCCTTCCCCTTTTTTTCTAATGTCTACAAAAGAGATTGGACCGGAGGGCATTTATCATGATATTATAACAGGAAGGCGAGCTCTACACAAGCTTATTGTTTTGAAATAAAGGTTTGTAGTTTTTAGGTAATGTCAGTTAATTATAGCAAGTCACGTTTGGAGCCAAAAAAAAACGCAAAAAAAAAAAATAATATCTTTTCACTTAATGAAAGTTATGCTACTGCATTGAACCTCTAACCAATAGCTCACTATCCAATGCTTAGATGTCAATACTCCTTTATTGAAAGAGAAAGACGCCACTTGTACAAATCTACGACGTAAATGACCATCTAGTGATTCAATGATTGGCATGCGTTTGAAATAAAATAAAAAAATAAAAATAAAAAAAACTATTATTTTTAAAAGTCAGTATTTTGTCTTATCGACCACTCATCGATTAAAAATGGAGTGAGGTTAATAAGAAAGAACTGTTTTTTGTTTTGTTTTTGTTTGCTTTTTTTTTTTTGTTTTGTTTTTGCATTTCATGTTGGTTTTTTTTTTACCGAGGAAGGGAGTTTTTATTTACTTACTTTTTTTTTTTCAATCAATTAAACTTGATTCAGTTACGTAAATTAACAGCCGACGGTAGTGTAGTTAGTTCACACTTTGAAATGAGGCTATTCAGTATAACTTATGGTAAATATATTTATTGTTGTTAATATTCCTTTCTACCGATATCTACAGTTTCATTCATCAGATTCTTTTAGGAAGCTGTTTTCAAAAAAAAAAAGATCATTTAAGAAAGATCCACAGGTTTTAGTTTTTTTTTTTTCTTTGTATTTTTTTTTCTTTTTGCTTGCATAATCTTCTTGTGTTAAACACAGGGTGAAATATTTAAATAACGGCTCTATTTTCATAAAGTAGCCTAGTTGAAATTACGTAATATAAAAAAGAAAAAAAATAATCACCTTGTTCTAACAGGTCTAACAATGCAAACTCTTGTTTAAACTTTATACTTTTTAAAAATATCAAAAAATAATTCTGATTAAGTCATCTTTAAAAGACGGCTGCAGTGGGAATTACCGCAATCGACTTAAATGTTTCTTTGTATTAATTAACTTAGCGATTTAAAAAAAAAAGGGGGGGGGGTCTTCCATGATCAAGTTCGAACCATCGGGCCTGCGCTCTGCCATCTTGCGCTCTGAACTGTTATCTCGATGATCCCGTGGTTTGAACCCTGCCCGCCTCATGCGCTAGGTTTTGGGCTAAAATGTAATACTCTACAACTCTGAAGGAATATCGGAAACATTTAAACAAACAATGCGTGTTGGTGGGATGAGGTTCCTGTCTCTGGAAGATTCTTGAGAACCGCTGACTAGATAAGATAACTAATGAGGAACTGTAGCAAAGAACATAGAACCACTCTATTGAAGTAGATAGCCGTCAAAGATGCTGGCAATTAGATAGACAACACACTTCGCAAGCCTTCATCAAAAATGTAGATAGACAACACACTTCGCAAGCCTTCATCAAAAATGGAAACCAGAATACGTTGCGCCGAGATTTGGAAGCAGATGTCAATCAGATGGTTAAGAGGTGGGTTTATTTAAAGGTCTCGCCTTAAAACAAGACGCCTGTTGGATGCCCAGACGGAATCACAGTCAGGGATGAGCTTCAAATTGTGCTGGGAAGGCTAATAATTATACAAATAGAAAAGTGTGGTGCTTGAAGTTAAGATGTCAAATATGTCTACTTTAATTCGGTCGAATCGGTGGTCGACCCGTGCTCTCCTCACTCAAGTGTGCAAGTATGGCTTACATTAGATAAAGATTACTTTAACTCTTTCTCTCCTAATTGACGATATCCTAGTTGATTTAATCACATTACAATTTTTTTTTTTAGTTTTATAAACATTAATTTGTGTTGTATAAAAAGAGCATGCATTCCCATTTAATTCTCTAGCAAATAAAATATTTTTTATTACAAAGTTATTGAAGCTTAACTATATCATGGAAGTGAACTAAAAATTAGCCAACAAATAATTCCGTTGGATCTTAAAAAATAATTACGGAGAGATAGAGTTAATACATTAATGAAAAAAAGTGTTTCTATGTTAATGGAATAAAAAAAAAATTGCTTTAATAACTAAAATAACAGTATAAATTGCTGTGCAGTTTATTTTAGTTATCTACTAGTCAAGACCCAGGGCACTTACGATGCCAAGGAATATCAAAAGATCACATTGAGTTACTGTGGGCCTGTACGTCTAAACGATGGATGGTTGTCAGATTCACACTTGACGTGTGCCATTGAATGCCGAGAAAGGTAAAGTTTCACCATTATCATAGAGACAGGCATATACTTTGCGGAAATAAAATTATTGACATGAAATTTTGACTTCTTATGACAGTCCTTATTGAAAACCTATTTAAGTGCTTGAAAGGTCTTCAAGTAAGCTCAAACCAATTTTACATCAATGAACGATTTCAGTGTTGACGACTCTGTTTCATCACCTATCTAGACTATAGAGTTAGCGCGTCTTAATTTTTCGTTTTCTTTTATTACAAATTAGCACTTGCCAAGCTATACCTTTTTTTAGCCAAATTATTTATGTACCTTCACGTGCATATTCATAGTTAAGCTTATACCGGTACTGTAAATGTGTACCAAACTAATATACTGAATAAAAGAGTTATTATTGAATACATAATTTTAAAAATTACGGCTAGACTATGAATAATATTAATGTTTTAATTAACTTTATCAGATGATATCTTTTTGTTTATCTAAATTGGTATATATGTTTTTAAAGCCATCATTTACACAAGTCAAAGAAAAAAAATAAGTAGGCCTAGTGCTGAAAGTGAGACAACATAATAACTTTAATATAATAATACCCCTTAACTCAAGAAAACATTAAGAAACTGGAACAGACACAAAATAGAGCAGTGAGATTTATAACAAACAAATATTCACATTTGACTAGAGTAACACCTTTAGTAAAATCACTAAATTTAGAAAGCCTTCAGGATAGAAGACTTAAGAGTAAAGTAGCAATTATACATAAAACACTGAACCATAATCTTCAAATTCAAAAACAAAATTTAATAAAATACTCAGAAAGACAGAAAGATAACAGCATATCCCTCGTCTCGTATGCTAGGACAAATCTGTACAAATGCTCTTTCTTCCCTAGTGCCATTAGAGCATGGAATGGGTTGCCTGAGCTAGCCAGGAAAACCAGTGACTTGGCAGAATTTAAGTCATTGGTTAATATGCATGACTAAATGCATGACCCGTAGGACGTAATCATCTTTTTTTTTGAAGTAACGTCTGTATTATATAAGATAAGATAAGAAGATAAAAAAAGCCTAGATTATCAGCACTGACTTTATTCTGGAAACCGGATGCACAAAAAATAGCTATTTATAGATTTTTTTTTTCCTGCCATAGATGAACATCTCTGATATGACATATCTTTATTTCTTTTCCTGTTCAGATATAAAGCAGACTGTCGCGGGTTCCTGTATAAACAGTCTAGTCATGTGTGTGTACCAGCCTCTGGACTAAGCGGTCATTCTGACCCACCGGACGAAGCAGAAGGGGAGTTTTACTTTGCGGCTGACTGTAATGCTTACCCTGATTTCTCGTAAGTTGAGTAGGGTAGAGTTGTGTTTACTGAGCGCCTAAAGGCAGCACGGAAAACCAATTCCTAGATACCCCCTCCCTCTCCCACATGTCCACAAATGAGATTGGACCAAAGCGCTCTGAGCATGCTATAAGCATGAAAGTAGCGCTATATAAAAGCTATAATAATAATAATAATAATAATAATAACCAAGTTGCAAAGCTAATACACCAGCACTTGGCTTTGACACACAATTTGATCGGGACGGATACTTCTCCTTATTACAAATACTCACCACAAGAGGTTCTCGAGTCTACTGATTATCTGCTGTACTGGGATAGACCTATTTTGACCGACAAAACAGTAGATTTTAATCGCCCTGATCTGCTGCTCATCGATAAAAAGGAGAAAGCCGCTACCATTATCCACATTGCCGTACCACTATCTCACAACTTTTGAAAAACTGAGTTAGAAAAACAACGAAAATATGGGAACCTAGGCTTGGAGATTAAGCGTCTATGGAAGCTTTCTAAAACAACAATATCAACTGAGGGGATAATAACAAATGACCTCACAGATACCTTCAAGGCCCTTGGCATTCCTAGGAACATTCTCGTTGCCTGTCAGAGGGCGGTACTGCTGCAGACCTGCCACATCACCAGAAAATTCCTCAGTGGAAACTGATAAAGGGACTACGATGAATTTTGTTTCCCTTTAAAGAAACTCGACCCTGGGTGCGCAAGAGAAAGATTCTTTTATCATAATAATAATAATCTGCCTACCCAGGTCGTCATAACCAAGTTGCAAAGCTAATACACCAGCACTTGGCTTTGACGTACAATTTGATCGGGAAGGATACTCCTCCTTATTACAAATACTCGCCACAAGAGGTTCTCGAGTCTCCTGATCACCTGCTGTACTGGGATAGGCCTATTTTGACCGACAAATCGGTAGACTTTAATCGCCCTGATCTGCTGCTAATCGATAAAAAAGAAAAAGCCGCTATCTTGATTGACATTGCCGTACCACTATCTCATAATTTAAAAAAAACTAAGTTGGAAAAACAGCGAAAATATGGGAACCTAGGCTTGGAGATTAAGCGTTTATGGAAGTTATCTAAAATAACGATGTACCCCATTGTCATATTAACCGAAGGGATAATAACAACTGACCTCACAGATACCTTCAAGGCTCTTGGCATTCCTAGGAACATTCTCGTTGCCTCTCAGAGGGCGGTAATGCTGCAGACCTGCCACATCACCAGAAAATTCCTCAGTGGAAACTGATAAAGAAAATACGATGAATTTTGTCTCCCTTTAACAAAACTCGACCCTGGCTGCGCCAGAGAATGAACACTCGTTCTTTTCTAACATAACAATAAAAAGTTTACTAGTGTGACGATATATGCTTGAGTGAAAAATGACATTGATGACTTGATTTTACGATGAGATTGTGTTGATCAGACAATGCGTTTCTGGTGTTCTAATTTTGTTCACATCTCTCCTTTCTAGTAACTTCCAAACTATTTTTAGGCTTGTAGAGAAAACGTAATCGTTCAAAAAAAAAAAAATAACATTATTAGTCAATAGCATACAGCCATGACCTTACGCTTATATATATAATTACAAGTCTGATATCACTAATTGATACAATTACACTTTGATTTTTTTAATAAGTATTCTTTTTATATTTTTACAAAGCTTATACATCAACTCTGTTCTGTTGTCACAGATTAATAAACTACTGTAGACTTTACAATTAAACAATAAATAATATAACGAGACTTGTCTTCATTAAGGTAGACATTAGAGAACTCTTTTATTTCCGCTCTATCTTTTACGTTCACTCAATAACATAAACAATAAACAATGACGTAATATATTTTATATTAGCACATCCTTCCTTTTAAAGTTCTTAATAGAGCCTACTGATATCTAGAAGGAATCTTAACAACTCGGCCACTTCTGGTTGTTTTGACTGGCACGACAAGTTCTCTAGACGTTGGTCTATAACTGTCTGTTTCGGTTGTTCTAACAGTTTGTTGTTCATTGTCTTCGTCAGTATCATAGTACCCAGAGATGTCTTCATCAAAACTCTTGTTTAAAAACCGTTGGTTTCTTCTGTAGGTTTTTTCATCATTGGTCTTTATGATATAAGATCTGGGTGATGGATGTTTCTTAATGACGACAGCTTTCTGCCATGTTTGTCCTAGACGCACTCTCACCTTCTCTCCGACAGAATAATCTTTAGGCAGTCTTGCTTTTGCATCGTATTTTACTTTGCTTTTCATCTGTCGTTCGTTGAGTAATTTCTCTGCATCTTCAGCTATCGATGGTTCAAATAGTTTGGGATCAGTTGGAATTATGTCCCTGAGTCTTCTACTCATCAGCAGTTGTGATGGTGAATACGGCAGTCCACTTATTGGAGTATTTCTATACTCGAGCATAGCGAGATATGGATCTTTCCCACTTTTGTATGCTTTGTTGAATATCTGCTTTACGATACCAACATACACCTCACTTTGACCATTTGATTGAGGGTACCTGGGACTTGATGTGGTTATCTTGAAATTCCATTCAGAAGCAAACTCTCTATATTGATAACTGTTGAATGGCATATTGTCGCTCACTATTTCTTCTGGTATGCCATGTCTAGCAAAAATTCCTTTCAGTGCCCTGATAACACATTCTGCTGTTTTGTTCTCCAGTCGTTTTATTTCAGGGTATTTTGAGAAATAGTCCACAACTAGCAAATAATCATTGTTTCGCCATTCAAACAAATCTGTCGCAACCTTTTTCCATGGTCTGTCTGGTACAGCATGAGGTAGCAATTTTTCCTTCACATTGTTTCTTTTAAATGTTGCACAGGTTGAACATTTCATTATGGTCGAAAAAATATCTTTGGACAGTCCTGGCCAAAACACACTCTGTCTTGCTTTCGACCTGGTTTTCTCAAGACCAAAATGACCTGTGTGCAACTTGTCGAGAATTTCATTTCTCATGCTTGAAGGAATTATGATTCTGTTCTCGTAAAACAATATTCCGTTTTCTTCGTGAATACTGTCTTTAAATGACCAGTACACCTTTACTGTTTCATGCACTTGAGCTTTCAACTTTGGCCAACCTTCTCTGACATAATTAATTAATATATTCAATTTAGCATCAGTTTCAGTTTTCCTTCTAATTTCAATAATCTTCTGATCACTTCCCGGAAACTGTGCTGTTGCGCTATGAATTCTCATAACCATGTCATCATCTGAATTTGATTGTTCTTGACCACTGATGTACGCACGCGATAACGTATCAGCTATTTGCATCTTTGAACCTGGAGTGTAAGTTACTGTTAGTTGATATCTCAATAGTCTTAACATCATCAATTGAAGTCTTGGTGAAATCTTGTGTAAAGGCTTCATCACAATAGTTTGCAAAGGTTTGTGATCTGATTGTACAGTCACAGTTCGTCCAAAAATATAGTGGTGAAAATGTTCAGCCGCAAACACTATAGCTAACATTTCCTTTTCTATCTGTGCATACCTGCACTCTGTTTCTGTCAATGATCTTGACGTATACGCAACTGGTTTGTCTTCTTGCATTAAACATGCTCCCAACCCTTTAGAAGAAGCGTCACACTGAATAGTAACTGGTTTTTCAGGGTTAAACAGCTGTAGAACCGGAGCTTCACTAAGAGTTTTCTTTATTAGCTGGAAAGCATTTTCTTGCTCTGCATTCCACTGCCACAATACATCTTTCTTTAGCAATTCACGCAACGGACTTGTGATTGTTGACATGTTTGGAATGAAACTTGACAGAAAGTTCAGCATCCCTAGCAGTCTTTGAATTCCTGTGCGATCTGTTGGTGCTGGCATCTCCATTATTGCTTTGATTTTAGCTGGATCTGGACGAATACCATCTGCTCCAATTTGTCTTCCGAGATAATTAACACCAGAAAGTTTATATTGTATCTTGTTCTTGTTGAACTTAACATTGTTCTTTCTAGCTCTTTCCAGAACATTTTCAAAAATTTGATCATGTTCTTGTTCATCTTTTGCTGCAATCAGCATGTCATCTGACATGATATGTACACCTGGGATGTCTCCGAATAGTTGATAAGCACGTTTCTGTAGTACTTCACTTGCTGAGGATATACCAAAAGGCATTCTCAAGAATCTGTATCTTCCAAACGGAGTATTGAATGTACATAAGTAAGAGCTTGGCTCATCTAACTCAACTTGCCAATATGCATCCTTTTGATCAAGTATACTAAACACTTTTGCTGCTCCCATTGAACTATTGATTTGATCAAATGTTGGTATAGTGAAATGTTCTCTCATTATATATTTGTTCAGTTCTCGGGGATCTAAACACAACCTCAAAGAATTATCTTTCTTCTTTGCTATAACCAAGTTATGAACCCATTCTGTTGGTTCATCAACTTCTGTAATCACTCCATCTTGTTGCATCTGTGTGAGTTTCTTTTTCAATTCTTCATACAGTGATGGTGCAACTCTACGCGCACATTGAATAACTGGCTTTGCATCTGCCGTTAGTTTAATGTGATACTTCATTTTGTATGTACCGAGTCCTTCGAATACTTGCTTATATTTTTTCATCAACACTTGTGGAACCTCATTCTGTTGCTTGACATCATGTACCTCAACATTTCTCTTTGCTTCAATTAGTTTTAAAGCAATAGATGTCTTCAGTCCTAGTATAGGATTTATACTTTTCTTGATCACGTATAGATCATCTTTAACTTCTACATCGCCGACTTTAAATGTGACCGATGTAACTCCCTTCAGTTCTAATGCTTCATTCCCTAATGCTCGTAGGGTAGTATTTGACTGTTTTAACTGACTTTCAGTTTCTAAAGTGTTCCACGTTGACTCTGATACCACATTAGCCTGTGCTCCTGTGTCAATCTTCATTTTGACTATCTTTCCCATAATATTGACATCAACCATCCAAACTCTGACATTGTTGTCAGTACCAATTGCCTCAAACCATAACTCATTTGCCTGGCTTGCTTGACTTTCATCTTCCAGTAAATCAACAGCCTTGAAATATTTCGAACGACATTTTGCAGCGAAATGATTTTTCTTTTTACATTTCCGGCATGTCTGTCCAAATGCTGGGCAATTGTGTTTTCCATGCGATCTACCACAAGATCTACAATCTTTAATGGTACTTGTTCCATGGTTCCTTGCCATACTCTCGTGTGAGTTTTTAACTGGCATTCTGTCTTCTGTCCTCTTTACTTTACTAGCAGCATCTATTTGTAGTCCTTTCATATCCACTTTCATATCCATCATTTGGTTCTGTGTATGCTCGTCAGCACGAATGATGCTTGCTGCTTTTTCTAAAGTTAAGTCTACGTCTCTCAGAAGTCTCTCTCTCACTCGATCCGACTATATGCCACATACCAATCGATCTCTTATGAGTTCCTCACGAAGGTTGTCAAACTTACATTCTTTTGACAAATTCTTTAAATCTGTATAGTACTGTTCAAACGTTTCACCGTCCTTCTGACTTCTTGTAAAGAATTTAAATCTGTCATAAACAGTGTTGGATTTAGGCATAAAATGATTCTGAAACCTTTCAATGAGTTTGTCTACAGTCTCATCTTCAATTACTTCAAAAGTATTGTAGATGTCTCGAGCGGGTTCACCGATCAGGTGTAGCAGTAAAGCTTTCTTCACTGGTTCGGGCTTCGTATCCTTTTCAGTGGCGACCATAAATAGTTCAAAACTTTGTCTCCATTTTTTCCATCTTTCAGATAGATTACCGTCAAGTGACAACGGTTTAGGAGGATCGAATAATTCCATTATTCGTAGAGCGTATAGATTCTAGATTCTATGTCTAGATGTCTAGATCTAAAACAATTCAAATGAACTAGTGATATACCACTTGATTACAAATAAACTAAAGTGTACTTTAAAAACAATTTAGAAGCCACTACCTTCCAAATCTGTCACAAGATCTGACACTTCTGATACCAGATTACAAGATCTGACCCTTCTGACACCATGTTCTGTTGTCACAGATTAATAAACTACTGTAGACTTTACAATTAAACAATAAATAATATAACGAGACTTGTCTTCATTAAGGTAGACATTAGAGAACTCTTTTATTTCCGCTCTATCTTTTACGTTCACTCAATAACATAAACAATAAACAATGACGTAATATATTTTATATTAGCACAAACTCTGTATGTGGCCTGGTATAAATTATGTACATGTTTTTTCTCTCTCACCCATTCTCGGATCAAGCTGAACATTTTTCACGATAATTCAACTGACATAAATATAAATAAAAATATAAATAATTAATAAAATAAATAACCTTTTAGTCAGTAAATTACCGGTAATTCTGAATGTATGGTTGATACCAAAAAAGGAAAATTATTCTAAAGGAATTAATTTTGTATTCATATGTACGGCTAAATAGATACTTGAACATGCTAGGTTGAAAATGTAAACAATTATTTATTAAACCTAACATAATCAATTAAAAAATTAACCGATTATTCAAGTAATAAAAATATTTTTATTGATATCGATGAAGGGGTGTAGCTTCTAGATTATTTAGAGATAAAAATTAAGTGCACTTCTTTCCCTTAGATAAGCTTTGTTTTAAAATTATTTTTTTTTTTATTTTTTAATTTTGCTTTTTACTTGTTTGTATCTCCCATTACAGGGTGTATCTTGGTATCAGGTATGCTCTTATTAACAAAGAGAGAAGTTATGAACTTGCTAGAGGTACATGTCAGTGTCTCAACGCTCGCCTGATTGTAGTGGACAACATCAACAGCTGGAGCGCACTGTGGCTAGCCGCCGGCTTGACCAACACCGTATGGCTGGGACTGGACGACATCGCCCAGGAGGACCACTTTGTATGGTCTAACGGTCAACCCCTTGATCCCACTTGGCGAACCGTGATTTTCTATCCTACGGAACCTCATGATATTGGCGACTGTGTGTATAAACTTGCGGGTAACTACTTGATGAACGCTACTGACTGTGTTAGTAACTTTACTTTTGTCTGTGAACAACCATACTGCTAAATGTAGGAGAACTTTGTGTCACAATAAACAGTAGTCGACAAAAACTAATAAAATCTGTGTCTGCAAAGTTTACTTTTCTATGACGTCAATTCTATATATTACTCATTTGCACCGCGCTGCACCATTTATGGGTGACTAATTATCCCTTTATAAAAGATGTGGACTTCCTCAAGTATATTTATTCGTGTAAACAAAAATATTATTTTGTTTAAATGGCAAAAAGAGTATTAACTCTTTCTCTCCTAATTGACGATACCATCGTTGATTTTGACCTCATCAGATTAAATTAAAGTCAAATATTTTTTTTTAACTTGACTTTGAATTATATAAAAAGAGCATGCATTTTCCTTTAATTCTATACCAAATACAATATTTTTGATAACAAACAACAAAGTTATTGAAGCCCATTCATAACAGGGGTAGTGAAGCAAAATGAATAATTCCTTCAGAACGTGGAAAAATAATTACGGAGAGAAAGAGTTAAATGAGAACTGACAAGGAACGATGGGAAACTCGTGTGGTGATTGAGTAGTGAAGTGCTTGGCATTCTACTATTAATGTGTACAGACTCGAATACTCAACTCATTTGAGTAATTGTAAATTAAAATTCAATCCCTTTTATAGTTTGCAAACTATGCAAATTTCAAAAAGTTTTGAATTTTCCCTCTAGTTTGTGGAGGCCCAACCCCGATTTGAGGGTTAGTCCACTATTTGCACTGCATTCAACTATGATTTTAAAAAAGCAATAAAAGCATCTATTAATAAAAAAGTTTTTATTTTAATCAATTTTAATGTATTTACACGGTAATTTAAGGAAAATTTGATGTATGATTAAGGCTACAGATTATAGATCTAGGTTTCCACTGCCAGCACACCTTGGCCCATCTTTTGTTTTCAAGTAGCAATGGGTCAAAGGTCTTGTTACCCAACTACGATGCCACTTGCTGACGTGTCTACTGGGTAGGCGTATAGGAAAGGATCGGAGCCCTCGGGCACAATGACGAAGCTTTTCTGGTCCTGCGCCCAAGCGATGCTCTGGGTGCTTGGCGTCCTTACGTACGTGTTCACCTCGGTGGGTGTCTGATCGTTGAGTGTCTTGATAACGTCACCATTAACAACGCTGACAGAGAGAGAAAAACAACGTTAATAAGAAATAGGTAAAAGAAGCTATTGAGTTTTTTTTATCTTATAAAATACAGACGTTACTTTAAATAAGTAGAGGATTACTTCCTACGCGTTCCTAGGTCAATCTAGTCATGCACGTTAATCAGTGACTTAAATTCGACCAAGGTAGAAGGACGTTTATAGACACAGTTGCGGTCGAGAAATTGAGAATAAAAGGGAGATAATTGGAAATGAGTTCTAATTTATTTCCTGTTGAAAGTTTCTATTTTTAGACATCCCTTCAAAAGTTACGAAACCCTACATGCAACACGCCCAAGCAATAAATGATTGAATCATTAGAATTTAATTTAACTTGACTTATTCAGTGGCGTAGCAAAGGATTAGGGGGGCCAAGGGGTGGTCTTTTTAGGGGGCCTCTGCATTTTGATAATCGACATCAGGACTATGAGATAATGTACTTAATAAATATGTATGTCTAATGTGTGGAATACATGAAACACGGTCACTAATTTATACAAATACATGAATGGCAACAATGCATTGGTTTAATATTTAATGTTAAAAAGAAATAAATTTGGACACTCATTATCCCCGAGGAGGGGGGTTTTTCACTTTTGGACGCTCCCCTCCCTCACCCTAGATTAACTCTGGGCCCACTTCTATAAATAATTAAATATTTGTTACACGCATCTGCAATTAACTTACCTGTAGAAATATATATTATACTCTGCCACAATTAACAAAAACTTGCCATCGGGTGAAAGGGATCCACCCAAAGGATCTCTGCTGGGGGTCGTGATTTTGAGAGTTCCAGATTGACTCAGGTCCAGATTGACTCGACTATGAAATAGCCAAGATAAAAACAAATGGGTCAAGTTTTACTATCTAAAGGTATGAAAACTTTTGGTGAAAAATTTTGTTATTTAATGCATAACAAGTTCTCATTATAGTGCCTAATAACCCTTCAATGCATTTGCTAAATACTCTATTGATAACTGGTGTACTTTGTCAGCCTTTGAACCATCTCGCTCCTCTTGAAAGAACAATTTCTCCTATAGCTATGAATAGGGTTACTAGATACCTGCAGGTCTAGTGGAGGAGAAAAAGGCGGACAAAACCTTATAAAAGAGGACAAAAATGAGAACAAAGCCTTCTAAAAGAGGACAAAAGGAGGTCAAAGCCTAATAAAAGCGGACAAAAGGAGGACAAAGCCTTATAAAAGAGGACAAACAAGAGAACAAGGCCTTATATAGAAGGAGAAAACAAAATAAAGTAAAGATGGTCCAAGTATTAATATTTTCACTTTATTTTAATAGTATTGTCTCCTCTATTTACATGAGCAACGTTACTTCGTAAGTGCCCGATTCATTTGTGCATATGTTCTTGGTATTTCGTTGAATATATTTTCATTGACTTTAAAATTCAATTTACCAAACATATAATCCAGCAATGAATAAACAATGAATTTAAACCAAGACATTAAATATAGCGTCACCTTTAAAGAAGATGATGTCGGCTGTGTGCCATGACTTCTTCCTGCCTGATTCTCTCCGAAGTAAAAGACAGAGTGGAATGGAGAAAGACGGTCGACAAATCATGTATGGTGCCCCAACGGTTTATCAGAGATAAGGAAGGGTGAAAGTAATATCTGAATTTATAACAGGATCAAGGGGGCATTTTTTTCTCTACAAAATAAATTTTATAGTTAACCGTTAAAGATTTTTTTTATATTATTTATATTTTGTTATAATTTTTCACCTGCTATCATAAGTGGGGCCTCTTAAAATTGCACTTACCTTGTTGGGTTCCAAGCGGTCAAGGGAACTTGCGCCACAGTAGCTTGACCACCGGACACTTTCGATACGACAAAAAGGCGAGCGTCAGGGGAAATCAAAAGAGTTTCTGCATCAGGTGCTGTCCAACTGTAGAATCGGGTTTAAAATAGTGTCCTATTATTGATTTGATAGCATGTTTTTTTTAGTATCATGATAATTATCCAACATTATGTTTCCTAGTTTCAGAATAAGTATGAAATAGCATGGTTCTTCATATTATTATATTCTTATTACTGTTCCTTATATAAGATATATGTTTTTTAGAGTAAACATAAGCAATAAGTGTTATTTCTTGTCCTAGTTTCCACAGGCTTATGTATTTAAGTTATTCTTAGTATTAAGATCAAGGATGATCAATTTCTTAGTATTCCTGATAGTAGAATGTTTCTTAGCATTAAGATAAGCCAAGGACGTATGGTACTATAAGTAATAAGACTCACTTGAACTTGAGGACACCAGCAAGGTCGACGCTTGAGTTCTGCACGGTGGCGGGCTCCCTGATAACGTAGATGTTGTACACTGGTACGTTACCGCCGCGGTCGCCGATGTCTGCGATGTAGAGACAATATATTCTTGGTGCGGAGACGTCGCTAAGACAGACAACAACGACAATCAGAGTTTAATTATATGTTATAGCAAGTTTCTTTTCTATCCCAAATCAAAGAAATAGCAGCCTCAGTGTGATGTAAATTAGGTGACGTGAAAAATAATTACAATTAGTAATTTCATTTGGTCTTTGAAGTTTTAAGAACGTAGCTGTCCAATTAAAGGGCGATAAGAGATACTTCAATATCCCCCTCATCTAGCGCACTCCTTACCTCTTTCATCCTTCTTTCTCTGCATCACCCTAATTTTAACAAACATACATTTTACTGCATATCTCCCTCCCAAGAGTCGGGACAGAGTTAAGATAAGTAATTACATAGTTGAAACAACTGTCACTCAAGAGCTGAGTTGATTTTGTTGTTATGTTAATAAAATATCGAATTGATCTTGCTGCTATATTAATAAAGTATCGAGTTGATTTTGTTTTGTTAATAAAGTATTCGTATTGATTTTTTGTTGTTGCTTTAATAAAGTATCGATGTTAATCTGATTGTTATGAAGATACACACCATCAAAGCATCTCTGAACTCCTTCAACATTGACCATGTCACACTGTCACCTAGGAGATTGAGTCACGTGATAGAGAATCATGGTGAACACTGGCGCACAAATCGCAGTGGACAAGATAACAGCGCTGGCAGAAGAAAAGCTCCAGAGGAAAAAAAAACAAGTCAGCCGAAACATGCTCATGCTGGTCAAAATGCCCAGTGTTCAGCCGATCATTCCGGGGCTCACATAGGTCTCACCACACGAAGAGGCACAAAACCTCAGTACTATGCTATGCCCTTAGTCCCCTGGATGACGAAAGTGGTCTTCATTGAACCAAGATGATGGAACTATATTACTTAGCTATGCAAGAAAATAATGTTCTTTTTCTTTAGTATTATTTGCACTGCGATGTTATTTTTGTAGTATTTTAATGCAAGATCTGTATTTCTTAATCATTTTACGGTTTCTTATTTATTTTTGTATATATTGCAAGTACAACTTACCTACATACAGTGCCATTCTGACAATCATCAAGGCAAGGCCCGTAAGCCAGATCTTCCCAATCCCAGTTGGTAGCAGAGTTAACTGTGTAAACAGCCAACTGAAGATAGTAATAGAACAGCTTTTAATGCTGAGTTTTCTTTTTAAAAAAATGGTTATATTGGCATCAATAACAAACAAGAAAGGACGTTCTGATATGTCCAGTATAGTTTCAGATTCCTAAGAAACAAGTTTACTGATACGGACACCCCATTATTTAATTATTAGGCCTATGTCTGCTGACAGAGATAAACCAATAGTTCTATTATTCACTTTGGATCAGTCATATCGGGAGCACGTTATCCTGCTTCAACGTGGCGCTCACCGTGGAAACGGCTCACTACAGGAAGTGGCTAGGCGAAAGGGTAACAAATATGATTCCCGTGGGAGTGCCCATGGGCGGACGAGAGTCTTGCCCCTTCACGGTGCGGATTTGTAAGAAAGCTCCCACAAACCAGTCACAAATCCATGCGCTGTTCCTCAAGGGACCGTCTCATCAATGGCGGATTCTGCACAGTTAGCTTGGTACAACGAAGGTAGATGGTGGAGGCCCCCGGTGCCACCGAGTGGTATTGGAAACAGCAATGCCCTATAGGCATTGACTCGGGTCGCTCCCAGACAGACCTGCGGTCCGCAGGTTTTTTTTTTTTTACTGTTTGTTTTTGTTCTCGGACGGATGCAGACAGGTTTTTTTTCAAACTTAGAACTCGAAGAGCCTTCGGCTCAGCTCTTATACTATCCACACGGATCAGTCATATAATTGAATATGCAATACACCTCCACGAAAAAAAAAAGCATTTACAAAAAAAAGGGGGGAAACGATCTCGATTTGAATTCATAGTTCAGGCCTAGTCAAGCCAACATTGTAACCACTCTGCTAGTAGAGTTCTTACAAATATAGAAGATTGTAGAGTTATTTGTTTTTATAGTCTCGTCGTATTTCATGTTCGTGTTCACTACGACTCAGACAATGACCTATAAAGGGAACTAATTCAGCTTATACCACTACTTCAGTTAAGTACAAATTTTTTCCCTTTTTCGAGATACCAAACAAAATAATTAATTACCAATAGCTAATTGGTTATATTTTTTAAAAAAATGGTTCTTGTTTTGTTAGGTAAAAGAAATAATTGTGAACATTTTCAGCGTGATCCCAGATTGGGTGTGGGAGAAATAGCGTGTACAAACGTTTTACTAGACAGACAGACAGACTTAGTGAGTTTGTACAATCTTTATAACCTCACATTCAAACACAAACACACACTTACTGTTTGACACGTATTGATATCCACAAACACAAACACACACTTACTGTTTGACACGTATTGATATCCACTGCGAAGATTTCGTTTTTTCCAGCCCTGTCGTTGAGTATGTAGGCGACGTTGGCAAATAGTTTGCTTGTTGCAAGCCCAGATGCCTCGAAGATTGCAGCGTCACTGATTTGACATTTCCTCACTCGTTGTCCGAATTGAACGCCTGTCAAGCATTGTTTAAACAAGGTTTACAATTGTGAAGTTCACTTAACTTAATGAAAATAGAATACTTTTTGACAAAGCTTGACTAAGGGAATTAACCGCTAACAACTGCCATTTATTTGAATATTACGAGGTTGATCTCCCTTTCTTATATGTAAAACAAAATCATTTAACTAGTACTAAACGATTGGTTGATTTTTTTTTTATTAATTCGTGTATTGTTATCGACTATGAATACGTTTGCAACATTTCAACTTCGGATGTTCTTTCAGAGTTGAAGATAAATTACTTCCAAGACCAAACCTACCGCAGAACGACGGGGGATGACAGCTGGCAAGGTATTAGTTAGGGACCTTTGAAATGAACGAATGACAGTCCAGCTTGCTTACCGCACGCCCAGGCTGCTATCAGGGCCGGTCTTAGGCCACTGCAACCTATGCGGTCGCAGTGGGCCCCGAGCTTTCATAGGCCCCGCGCTTTTATGGGCCCTGCGCTTTCATAGGCCCCGCGCTAATTCAAAATATGAACGAAAATCTCCCGAATTGATTAAAACCTCATGAAAATCATAAAAATCTCCAGAAAAATTATCAAAATTGTCATTTGTGGGTATCATTCATTGCTGCAAATGCCAACCCTACGCGCGATAAAAGAAAAAAAAAGGCATTGTCAGCTTTTATGTAATAAAATGTAATAATCGGGTGAATTTCTATCTTAAGCGGAAGTTCCAATGGTCAATGGTATACGAATTTATCATATTTTACAAGGTTACAAGCTTGTAAAATGCAGTTAATTTGATCGCAATTTTTAACTTAGTTAAGTATGAATAAAATTCAAAGCCGATTTTTTTTTTCTTATAGAAAATCCTTTCTCTTATTATCCTTGTTCCCACACAGACTAGGCCCCGCGCTATCAGTTTCGCACAGGGCCCCGCAATGGCTAGGACCGGCCTGGCTGCTACAGAATGATTTCTGTTGATTTTCTCCCGATGTGAAACACAAATGCTTAGGAATGTACATTGTTTGAATTAATCGAACTCTATTTTTAATTCAAACATCTAAATGGCGGAAGCAGACGATATAACTTCTGTGGTGACTCGGTCAGCGTGAAAGCTTTTTTTTTTTAATTAAAGAAAAAAAAAGGGCTCACAAAGGGTGCTAATTACTGTAGTAGTACTCACCTTGAGACGAGACGAAGAATGCTAACGCGGTCAAAAATAAACTTCTGTTGAAACTCATGACTATCAGTTTGTAGATTATCTCAACTCTATTGTGATAGCTAAAAATTCTAAGTTTTGTTTGTAAACTCCACACAAGCTTTTTGTAGCTCTGGTCTGATTCATTTGTTTCACTAATTAGCTGCGATATTTATACGGAATTGATTGAACGGTCTGATAGAAACACAAGAACTAGTATTTTTTTAAATATTTTTTTAAGTGTATGATTTGCTATCTTAAGTTTTTTTTTAAAAACTCATTATACCCAGGCGTGATTATAAAGTATTTCACTTGTGCGCTGATAATGTCTGTACAAAATCACTTCAATTTTAAATTATAGCATATCATTCTACGACAGGTAAAAATAGGACTGAAAATAAAGAAAAAAATGTTTTTACTGAATTAAAAAAGTTTGTGTAGGCGTTGACATATTTACCCGTTGCAGTCTTTAAAGATTCTGGTCTGCTAATCATTTTAATGGGCGCGGTGGTTGAGTGGCTAAGCGTATGGCGTCCAGTCCTAGGGTCATGGATTCAAGTCTTGGTGAAAAACTGGGATTTTGAATTTCGGGATTTTCAGGACTGAGTCCACGGAGGTCTAAAGTACATTGGTTTATTTACCCATTTGAGAAGTTATACATTTTCTAGTTTTAAACAGATTAGCAGTGGCGTAGCTTGGGAGGGGGGAGGAGGGGGGAGAATTTGTAAATCCCCCCGGGCCCCCACTTGAGGGGGCCCCCAAATGAGTGTTTTTTACATTAATAATTAAGTATTAGGCCTACTCAAAATGTAGGGGCCCACAAAGAGGTCAGTCCCCCCGGACCCCCAAACGATGGAAAATTTCTAGCTACGCCCCTGCAGATTAGATCTAGTATCTAGATAGCACATTCTTTACAGAAATCAAGTTATTTTCCTTTATGTAATTAGATCTTTTTGTCTTGTGGCTCATTGGCAAACGCACAAACTTGGCTTCCAATCTTTTTAAGTACATTGAGGGCTACAATATTTTTGCTCAAAAAATATATTAAAAAAAAAAACAATAACAAATCTTATATAATAGAAAGAACAACAAAATCAATGCCATACATCTCGATACTGATGGCGAAAGCTCCTTTTTTTTTTCTATTAAAAAATTGATTAACTACCACAAATTAATAAAATAATTGGTTATTTCTTTTCAATTGATTCCTGTTTGTCATAGACCAGGGGTGGGCAACCTTTTTCAACCGAGGGCCGCATTAATGAAATTTGGGGACTAGGAGGGCCGCATATATATATATATATATATATATATGAAAAGATTTCAATGCTTCCGATGATAAACATGAAGTCTGTCTTCAACTCTAATGAACATTAGAAATTTTAGGAAAGGGTAACAGTCAATGTCCATCAAGGAACCTAACAATTTCTTCCTTTAGATTCCATATTGATCTAACGATTGGCCAGTGAATACAACTGTGTTACCTTACATAAGAATGTTTTATTTCCAAATCTTCACATACTTTTCGGAACTGCCAGTCGGGACCGGCCTTGGATAATTGGAGGCCATAGACGAAGTGAATTTGGTGGCCCCAAATAAAATAAGAATATACCAAATAAAGAAAACTAAAATTTTGCAATTTATTAAAGACCTAGTGTACTTCGAACAATAATATTGTGTACAAGATTCACTATTCCTTATCTGTGATTTTAAGCTGTGGTTCCAGTAACAACTATGGACCTTAGCAGCTGCATGATTTTACTACGCCTAGGGACGGCCTTTACACATAGTGATATATTTAAGAATATAAAAATTGTACTTTAATGTACCCTTGTATAAACTTTCCAGTTACTAGTTTATGGTTGAGATATTTTCTTTATTTTATTAAAAAGATTGTTTTTCTCAGTCAAAGCTCCATCAGTTGTTACCCTTGTACAAGCCCACCCAACTCTTTTAACACAGTTCTCCAAAGCATTGAATAAATACTGGACAGGGCTTATGTCGTTAACTGAATTTATATTGCTATTATATATAATATTCGTTTTTTCTTTAATAAAACCCTTTAGAAAGACATTTAGAGACAATGTTTCTTTAGCCTCTTCATTACAAGTGATAAGAAGCAAATTTTCAATAATTTCTATAGATATTTATAATGATTTATTTAGGCTTTCGCGGGCCGCATAAAACACTTCGGCGGGCCGCATGTGGCCCGCGGGCCGTAGGTTGCCCACCCCTGTCATAGACTATTCGTCTCCATATTTCGATTCCAAAATAATTTTCATTTTTTTTAACGATTCATTTTTTTCTTCAGTAAAATTTTGATTGGGCCACAGAATAGGTGAAAAGGAAAAACATGTACACAAATTGTACAAGACAGACAAACGTACAAACTGATTTGACATTAGCTTTATAATTGGAAAAAAAAAAAGGATTTCTATAATTTCCTAATTACAATAGTAGCTTCCAACAAGATTCCAACTTAAATGTCACAGTTCGACTGCCATTATCAATAATACAACCAATGGGTTCGAGGTATTTTCTGTTATTGTTATGATATACAAGAAAACAATTCTTTTAATGACATAATCATAGTCAAAATAAAGGTTTCAATGAACGTGCTTGCCTTTCGGATTATACAATGAACGCGGGAGATAAACGCGAAGGTCAAGGTCAGTAAAGTGTCACTCAGAGTTCACTTCTGCTCAGTTCACTTATGCACAAAACTTTCAACAAGTGAAACTGACCAAAACAATTTTTGGTTGGGGGTCAAAGATAAGATGCACTCATTTCATTCATATTTTTTTTCCTCTGTCTGTCTGTATATAGATCTATGTATGTCTGGTACATATGCATAACACTTTATTTCTTTCAGGGGAATACTGAAAGAAATTTGAATAATAGTAAATACACAGATGTATTTACGTATTTTTTTCTTTCTAGGGTACATAACAGGGTAGATGAAATAAAAGAGTAAAACACAAACAATCCAAATACAAAAAATACATAAAAAAAACACAAGGCTTATATTAAGTGTATCTATAAGTTTGGATCATATAATTAAATTTGTAATACTTTTCTATTAGATCTAGACTAACTAACATAAATATGTGCGACTAAAAATATTTTTTTTTACCAATGGACCTCAATCTGCAAAATTGGAAAAAAAAGTCACGTGATAGCCATTATTAATTACAATAAAATCGTTATTTGTATAGAAGAGATATGGAACCATGTGGCTCAATCTTGTATATGTACGATTGGTGAATGAGGTGTATTGTTTTTGTTTAGCGCAATATCATTTTCATGCTTCTAGCTTTTTCAATAGGCTATCACTTGTTTGGACCAGGTAGTAAGGGGTTTGGGAAGAAAGAAAGGGGTTTCTGGGTGATCGCTTTTTAATTTTTTTAAAGGAAACTACCTGAATTCGATCTTGTGGACTACAGCCTTCTCAAACCAACCCGGTAACCACTCTGCTAGCGAAGAGTCTATGAACATAGGAAATTGTATAATTATATATTGTTTTTATTTCATGTTTGTGTTCACAATACCTGAGACGGCAGCCTAATATAAAGTAGACTAATTCAGTCTATAAAACCACTTCAGTCAAGCAATTTTTCTTTCCCTTGTTTGAGATACCAAACAAAGTAATTTATTACAAATTACAAATTAAACAATAAACTTTGGTTAATTTTGTTATTTATTCTTGTGCTGTCAGGTGGGAAGCGTGGTCGAGAGGCTAAGTGCGGCTTGAGCTTGGCTTACTTGACTACCTAGAAGGGGGCTCAAGGTTCGACACCCGACTCGGGCAGAGTTGTGTTTACTGAGCGCCCAAAGACAGCACGGGAAACCAACTCCTAGATACCCCCTCCCCCCACTGGTCCACAAATGAGATTGGACCAAAGCGCTCTGAGCATGCTATAAGCATGAAAGTAGCGCTATATAAAAGGAATAATAATAATAATAATAAAAGAAATAATTGTACGAAATTTCAGCTTGATTTAAGTCAGGGTGTCGGAGAAATAACGTGTACAGACCTTGTACCGGACAGACGCACAGAGTGAGTTGATATAAGCTTTGTAATAAGGTTTGCAAAAGATGCCCATATCTTTGAAGTATTTAAGCACCTAATGATATCTTTTGAAACCACGAATAGTATTTTCTGACGTAAACGGCTGTCACTTCTGCCAATATAAATTTAAAGACTCTAGTCTCAAGAGGGAATAATTTGTTTTTCAAATAACACGTACAAGGTTATTTCCCCCTAACATGTCACTACACGAGAATGTGTAAATTGTACATTCCTCGTTTTCAACTGTATTATTGGATGTTATGAAGAATCATGATATGGGAGGCTATTAATGGCACTTCATTCGAATTACTTTGTTCGATTTCTACATTGTAGCTGTCCAGACGTTCTTCACACTCTGCATTATTTAAAGTGAATGTTTTTTGTTCTTCTGATTCTTGTCATCATGAAGCATGATAGATAGATAGATAGATAGATAGATAGATAGATAGATAGATAGAT
>JADKLZ010000166.1:29511755-29522642 GCA_021533235.1 Biomphalaria straminea
ACTGCTAAAATAGTCAACATGTGCTACCTAGCAGTACTGCTAAAATACGCAGTATTTTTACGCAGACGATGCGCGAAATTTTTCCTGGAAATTCATTTATTAAACTAGTACACCAATTATAATTACATTCGGAAATTCCCGAAAAAACTTTTCAAGAACGCAATAGTTTCTTTCAAAACCGACGTTAGATCTAGATCTATTAATAATTCTCTAGCCAAATCTACGTTTATTTTTATTTTTTACTTTGAAAAAATTATATTGTTCACACAAGAGCTGTACCCTTGTGACCAACGCGCTAGTAATTCTTTTCTGACCTATATACGTCAACTGTTAAATATCCAGAAAAAATATCGGAGACTATTATACATATTTCTACAATGAAAGCAAAAGGAATATAATCTCGAACTTGGAGATATTTCAGTGTTTTTACTATTTTAGTCTTTGGTACGTACAAATTTTTTATTTTTAATGTAGTGTTTCTTAGCTGATTCTGTAACCTGACAGCTAGTCTGACTTTTGGCCTGTGGTGCAGCTCTTAGCTCTGGCAGGAGAAAGGTTCTTTCTCAGAATGGCTACATTTTACCCCCACCCAGCAAGGGAAAGGGCAGGGGAGGAAGAGGTTCACGCGTGTTTTTTTAGCTTCATGTCTACCACGCGCAGAAAAACGTCTAGAGGGAGAAAGTCAGTAATAAAACAAAACCTATGAAATTCGTCTTCTTCAAAACCAATAAGAAAACATTAATTATTGAGCCTTTTTTTTTTTTGGCAGAAGCCTCTAAAAAGCAAAATCAAAGTAAACATAAATATACATACTAAAAGGCTCTACTTACAAGATAAAATAAAAACCTAAAGATAAAACGGTTTCTCTTGCTTAATAGTAAAACATTGATAATAAATTCCTTGAAAGTAGTTCATATTCTAATAAGCATAACTATAATAAGAACAAAAGTTTATAACTCTAGAGATAGCAAACTGAACGGCTTCACATCTCCTCCCAATGTCGCCTGCGTCTCAGTTTGAGAAACGCTGCATTAGAGTAATTGTCAATTTAATCTCATGTTCTAAATTGTACTATTTCTTTAGTATATTCTTTTGTATATATATATATTTCTTCAGTTTGCGAAGGTTCCAATTTGAGGTAAAATCCCTGGGAGGCTACACTTTGTACATTGCCGTTAATTATGACACTATGTTACATCATTGACCATTCAGAAGAAATAGATGTAGTTCGTTTTATAAAGAATATCGTCATTTAGTCTCAATTTGAACGGGCCTGACAGTTAGTATTGAACCATTTTATATTTGAAATGAACTTTGACCTACTTAGACTCGTGGGGTTTAAGACTACTTTAATATTAGTCCTATATTCCTAGCATAACAAAGGAAAAAGGGATCAACGGATTTATATCAACAGCTCCAGGTGACAAACATTTTGTTGATTTGTAGTTCTCAAATAGGGAATTAATGTCCTGTACAACAAGAGTGAAACTACTAAACCCAGCATCGCCCCCCCCCACACGTATATATATATATATATATATATATATACACACACACACACATATATACATACATACATACACACACACATACATACATACATACACACACACACACAAAACTCTATGGGAAAAAAATAGTTCAAGAGTACTTATTATTTTCTGACATATTCCTTGCAGGGTCTTATATATTGGGTTAGAGCTTGAGATTCCACTGAACATAAGGGTAGTCAGACTTAGTTACCTGTTACCTATCCCTTAGTCTGTGGACCGTTGGGGCACCAAGCAAGACCTGAAGACCGTCTTTTTCCATTCCTCTCTGCCCTTTGCCCTGTTTAGAACCTCTTTCAGTGGCAGGCCCGTCCATTCTTTTATGTTGTCCTCCCACCGCTTTCTTTGTCTGCCTCTTCTTCTTTTTCCTGGTACTTAGTACCTAGTACTAACACTGTAAATCTATATTTTTCTTATTCAAACATATGTTTCAGCTGAGCTTACAGAAGGATGTCATCAGGTCTACGTGTGGTCAGAGGTCCGAACTGGGTCTACGGAAACGATGATGGGGGTGAAGGTCACCTCGGCACAGTGATAGAAATCCACGATGGTCACCAACGAGCCACTGTGCTGTGGGACAACGGAGCCGAGCATGTCTACAGAATTGGTCTGGACGACGCCTTTGATCTCCGAGTTTTCGATTCAGCTCAGTTAGGTAGGCCTTCGAAACTAAATCTTTGGAAATGAAAGCAGAAACGATGGCTGAAGACCCCCGCATCTAATTGGGAAGAGAGGGGCGATTATTTTTTTAATTATGTATAGACACTAAGACAGTGGCGTAGCATGTGGCCACAGGGTTAGGGTTCAAGAAAATAATAGTGGTGTACTCCCTTCCCAAAGAAATTAGAAGTTTGAGTATGATGAAGAACAAATCGAGTTATTCTGTAGCTGTCGATTCACACCGGTATATAAAAACATAACATTCCATGGATGTATCATCTTTATAGTGTCCTAGCAGTCGATGGTTGGCCCTTAAAGTGGTAGGCGTAATTAACAATCGTTCAAAATCCCTTTAACACTTTGGTGGCTTCCCTGGTCTGCGTGCTACGTCCGGTTCTAAATACATTTTCCTTCGTTTTTATTTCAAGGCTCTTGACCTGCTGAAATCCTCCCGCGCCCCCCCCCCCCCCGTGCTAGCTCTATATAGGTCATCATAACTGAATACTTCGTTTAACACAGGGATTTTCAACCTGTGATTCGCGACCATTTCGGGGATCGAATAACCCTTTACCAGGGCCCGCCTGTGAATATCGAAATTTTTGGTCTTTTGTCTATTATTCATTAGAAGTTTTTGGGTGTTTTTTTTTTTGGATACGATTACTTAGTGTTGTAACAAGTTAGTTTGTATACATTGAAGAAAAACTTTTTTTCTAATGCACAAATGTATTTTGCATTACATATAATTACATAAATCTTTTGCTATGTAAGTACCTCATGGGTGTCAGCTATAAGAATATTTAAAACTTGATTATTATTTTTATACCATTAGCTAAATGACCTTTAGGGGCTACTTAGGCCAATAAAAAATAAACGAAAAGAAATTAAGGTTTGAGGTCGCCGCCTAGTACAGGGGGGTCGCCGAGCTAAAATGGCTGAGAACCGCTGGTTTGACTATGTTTGAAGGGGGATAACAGTTTTAGATGCAATGGTGTTGATAGTCGTTTTTAAGTGCTGAATGACTATTGAATTACGGTACCCTCTTGCTTTCTCCGTGCTAGTTCGTTAGGCTGTGATCGCAACGATACAACACAACGAAATGTCAAAGTGTTCTGTAACACACAGCGTCACTTGATTGTCAGTGCAGGACATGTTGACATGCCACTTAAGCCAGCGACACCCAAACTGCTGAGTCCTGTCCCTAGCGCAGATAAAATATTCCCTTTTCAAAACGTTTTCCTACAATGCACCATATCGGCCTTTATAAGGAACAAATAAAACATACAAATGCTTTCTTTTTTTTTTTAGACCATTCTTTTTAAAGATATTGGACTTATTGTAAAGTAAAAGTTCCCCCTTTCAGACCCTGTGGTTTATAGGGCAGATGATGTAAAGGTCATCTGTTTCTGTGGCCTACGGTTAATAAGGGTGTCATGTGGCCATCACAACGAACAACCGCCTTTACTTTTCCCCAACTTATGTCAGGTACCCATTAGAGCTGGGTGGACTCAGAGGCGCCCAAACATCTCGAGATTAAAAATTCCAGTCTTCACTTGAAGTCCGGACCCCGGTTCAGAAGCAAAGCACTTTACCGCTCAGCCACCGCGCCTCCAATGACTTATTGTAATATCGGTTATTTTGTTCTTTATAACTAATGAATATAATTTAAAAAAAGGAACATTTTAACTCGCCAATCCCACTTTAAAAAAAAAATCCTGATTGCGCACATGTATAAATAAATCTAGTTTAGTGATACAGTTCCAAACATTGCAACATTGAAAGACAGTAGTCTTGACTTGAATACTAAAGCTAGATACATGGTATAAGACAGTGATTAAAAAAACTACGGCCCAATTTCAAATCCGGCCCTCGGAAAGGTTTTATTCAGCCCGCGACATGTTTTGAAATAATAATTTTAAATTTCACTCAAGTTATCAATATTATATTAACCATTGGCGTAATTTTGCAAATTTTAATTTATATGATTTTTATGATATTATGGTTTTTCTCATTAGTAGGGTGTCATGAGTAGCCCATCTAAATGTCGGTGTACGTTTTTGGACGCCCCTAAGCCCATTAACTCTAAATGGTACCTGACATTGTGGAAAAGTAAAGTCAGTTGAGATTCTCATTAAAGGGGGTTACAGAAACAGATGACCAATTTTCTTCCATACTCTTAGAGACCCATGTAGAATTTGCAGGCTGATCAGAGAAATAGCAAAAAGTATAGAATAGATTCCAGGGTATGCGTGTCAGAAATCAATATAGTACCTGACATAAACGAATCTATCAAACCATTGCTCTTGGCTTCAATTTCTTTTTTATAGTCCCAGAATTGTTTAAAACTTATTTGGTAAAAATCATTTTCATACAGTACACAACACGAAGGGCATTCACTCATTTTTTTTCGTAGAAGTGTAAATCTTGCTTGTCTCCCTTGCTATGGTGTATGTCTAGTGCAGGGATCTCAAACTCATATCAGCATGTGGGCCGCAGTGGAAAGTAACAACCAATCAGCGGGCCGCACAACATCAAATTTTACGAACACTACTGTCACTGCAGTTAACTGTTAAAATAAGTTTTTTTATAATTATTAATTACATTTAGTGTAGTTTATTACATTCACAGGCAGTTTAGTTTACTATAATAGGTTGACGTTGTCTCTGTCACTAATAAAAAAGTAGAAACTATAGTTTCCAAAAAATAAAAAAAACTATAATTACTAGGCCTACTGCAGATGGTTCGTCACTAATATTTCTGTCCACTCAGCTGAGAGCGTTTGGCAGTGACCAGACCATCGACGTTAGGCCTGAAATCGCGTATAGTGGCAAGCCGCAAGGTTGCTCTCAGATGCTAATCAGTCAGTCTTGATCGTAATGCTGTTTTTTTTTATCTTCAATCTGGACAAAAAATGTTCGCAAACGTACGTACTCCCAAACATCGCTAGAATTCTAGAAGCTGCGCAGAATAAGTTTGAAAACTTCTCTCATAGAAATGTGGAACGCCAACATCAGCGTATTTTTGCTTCACAACAGTGTCACACTGCAGGTTCAGTATTTCCATCAGGACTGCGAACGTAGTGGCAACATGGAAAAAACTGTGGTTCGAGAGCAGTCAATTGCTGAAAGCGAATTTCAAAATCTTTCAGTAGTCTGGAGAGGATGCCTACGTAGTCGTTCATGTGCTGTGGTTCAACCGTTATACTCTGTAAAAAAGAGAAATGAGCCAGGTTCCCATCTGCCAGCTGAGTGGCCCACAAAGTCAGCTTGCATCTGAATGATTTGATGCGGTCAAACATCACGGTAATCAGCTGCTTTGTGTCCTGTAGTTGTGAATTAATTGCGTTGAGATGTTGCGTGATGTCAATAAAAGAGCAAGATCCGACAAAAACATTGGGCCACTGAGCTGAGGTATGTCTCTGTCTTTCATTGCCATGAACAATGCTATTTCCCGTTTCAGTTAAAAAAAAATCTTAGCCGCACTTTTCCACGACTAAACCATCTGACTTCCGTATGATACAGCAACTCTCCGTATTCCGTTTCTAAATCAGCTAAAAATGACACAAACTGTCTGTGGCTTACACCCCGTACACGTATGAAGTTCACCGTCTTCACGACAACATCCATCACATTCTTCATTTGTAGACTTTTGCCACAGAGAGCTTCTTGGTGCAGAATGCAGTGTATGGTTGCAAAAGGTCCCGCTAAGTAGAGCTGATTCCATTTCTCTATAATTAATCCAATCACACCAACCTTCTTTGAACTCATTGCTGGTGCACCGTCCGTAGCCACTGAAACAAGTTTTTCCCACGGTAGCCCAGACCTGTCAATACAAGCTTCCAGCTCTTGAAACACGTCGCGCACGTTGTGCAGTTGTAAATCATTTCATAGCTTACATGTGGTCATTTTAAATTTTATCTAATTTTTAATTGTATCTATTTTTTTTAATTCGCGGACGTGGTCGCGGGCCGCACAAAATAGTCTCGCGGGCCACATGCGGCCCGCGGGCCGCGTGTTTGAGACCCCTGGTCTAGTGACTCTAGTCCAGGCATGTCAAACTGGGCGTTCGGGGGCCGCATGCGGCCCGCGACCACCTTGCATGCGGCCCGCTTGGCCACCTAAAAAATATAAAAATAATGTTTAACTATTACGCTTGAAAAGAAGAGATAACAAGCTACTTGAATCGAAAAATAGTATTTGTTACACTGAACAACGAGGGTGAGTCTACAGTGAAAGTAAGCTACATTTTGTCAAACGTCGTTACAAACCATTGCAAATCATTTGATAATTGTGAATTTATGAAGGAAGATGTGTTGTTAAAGCCGAAGTAATTTGTTCAGAAAAGGTGAAAACATTCAAAGAAATAGAGTTAACTAGTGACACTGTGGTAGGTAGATAGAATAAATGACATGTCAGTCAGGTTGCGAGAACAATTAAAGAATGAAAGAGCTGATTTGAATTATTTTGGAGTCAACTGATGTAAAGTGTGTAGAACAGTTGGATATATTTATAAGGGCCTTTGACAGGAATTTTGGCGTACACGAGGAACTACTTGAGCTCTGTTCTATGCATAACACCACAACAAGCGAGGTTGTTTTTGAGAAATGTCAGGAGGTGATAATGTAGGACAATTTATGTTTGGTAAAGCTAGCTAGTCTAACAAGCTATGGCGCAAAGTTACTTGCAAAAAAAAAAAGGTAGACTGATGCTAATTTTAAATTTGATCATTTTTAGTGGATCATTCACCTAGAAACATTCTGCGAACAGCAATTACAGATTCAACATGTCATAAGACCGGTTTTAGTAGCTTCTCAATTTTATTCGTGCCCGTGATTTTAATGCTCGCCAATTTTCAATGTTTCTGTATGACATTGGACATGTATTAGATTGTGTTCCCTACTACACAGAAGTCCAATGGCTCTCCCGTCATTAAGTATTGAAGAGATTTTTTTGCACTGAGGGAGGAAATCGAATTGTTTCTGAACATGAAAGGTGAACCTGTTGAACATTTCCAAACTGACAAATGGGTTCGAGATTTAGCATTGGCAGTTGATCTCACTGGTCACCTGTAAGACTTGAATTTAAAACGTCAAAGTAAAGACAAAGTTGTCACAACTGCGTGTAATCATGTGAGATATTTTCAATCGAAATTAGGTCTGTGGATAAACCAAATATGAAGTGAAAATCGTGTTCACTTATCAAAATGTAAGGGACTAAAAATATTAAATACGGTTACAACATTTAGTCAATGTCTTAAACCTAGAATCGTTAGTAGATGCTTTCAATGATAGTTTTCGTGACTTCGTTTTATAAGAGCAATAATTTTCATGGTTTGTATCTCCATTCTCATCTGATTTTAAAAAACTATGCTGGAAATGTGCAACTAGAGCTGATAGAATAGCTGTCAGATTCTTGGTTGAAATCGAAGTATTAAATTGCGGAAATTTTCAGCCAGAATTCTAGCTATGTTTGCATTCACTGGTCTTTGTGAGCAGTTCTTTCTATAATAAAAGCTATTAAAACACCTCACCGTTCGAGATTATCTGATAAAAAAATTGTCATCTGTGATGTAAGCGTCAGTGGCTAACAAACTTCAACCTGACATTAATAAAATGGTATCCCAGAAAAGATGTCAAGCATCAGGACAAAAGGAATAATGTACTACAAATTTAGCTATCTAAGGGACAGATATGCCATTAGTTAATGTATTATATTGTATTATTTCTAATTTACATAAAACTAGTAGGCTGTTTTGCAATTAATTTTTTGCTGCGGCCCCTCAGGTCCTAGTACGTTTTCCATGCGGCCCATACACCTTAATGAGTTTGACATGCCTGCTCTAGTCTATACCAGGGGTCGGCAACATGCGGCTCGCGAGCCGCATGCGGCTCTTTGCGCGTGAAGCTGCGGCTCTTTAGTTCTACACGCAAATATTATTAATTTTATCGAAACATTTTAAAAATAGTTCTGAATAGTTTAAAGAGGGTTAGGCACATATTCTATCACTTAGGTACCTGTACTCGCTTTTCACCATACCCTTCCCCCAATACACGCGTCTTCTATGTTACCAGTCAGCCAGAATCTCTCGAATGGACGCCATCGTCGAATGTTTCTATGTAGGTTTCAATTCGCCTTCGACGCAAGACTGCGTGCTTTGTCTGTGACGTAAATTTTGTTGTTTCAAGTAAATGAGTTAGAAGCGATTATCTTCTCAATCTTATTTGCAATCTACAAGTAATGCTAATCGAGCAAGCTTTGTGGTACCACTAGAAATTGCAAAAAAAAAGGCAAACCATTTATAGATGGTGAGAATGTCAAAGACTGCTTCCTCTGTTAGAACTGTTGATTTAAAAAAACAGACCAAAAATCTTGAAAAAAAAAATCAAAGACACGGCACAAGTTGCTCATTTAGTCAGTTATATGTCTTCTTATGGTCCAAAAGAATAACTTAAGGGATTGTTACCTCGGGACAAACTGGAGGGAATGATATAGTGTTTATAGTACAATCATGCATTGAAAACAATAAATAAAATAAAATCATTTCAATAGCAACTGATGGAGCCAGAAATATGACTGGAAAAAATAAAGGGTAACAACTATTCTTCATAGCAAAATAAACCACGAAATCCTTACGTTTCACTGAATAATACACCCGAAAAGCACTGTATGTACCCAAAACGATTCGAACCAAAAATAGTTGATGTAATGAATTCGGCAATCAAGATTTTTAACAGCATGTTGTCCAAAGCAATCTACCATTGTCAAATTAAAGATTTCTTAAACAAAATGGAGACTCAGTATTCTGAGCTCCTTCTTCCTAATCAAATGTGATAGCTTGCCAAAGGTAAGGTGTTGAGACGTTTTGCTTTGTGCTTGAATGAAATTTATACTTTCCTAAAAGATAAAGGCATTAATCACCCTGTACTAGAAAACGACAAATATTTGAAAACATTTTATTTTATGGTGTATACAAAAGAAAAATTAAATGAGCTGAAACTAAAACTGCAAGGAAAGGGAAACCCATACTATGTTTTGGTAGAAAAATTAGCTTGTTTTGAAGAAAAATTAATTCTTTTCGCAGAAGATATTGAGAGTTAAGTCACTTCATTTTCAATGTCTAAAGCAGTATCGCAATAAAATCAGAGCTACAGTTGACACGAATTACTTGAACACAGTTTAAAAAAATCAAAGATAATTTTTTTGACAGATTTGAGCAGTTCAAAACCAACAAAACCATTTTACCATTCCTAGTAAATCCTCTCAACACAAAGTTACAAATCCACATTGATTCATTGGAATTGATAAGGGATTTCTAGCATTATGGAATGGAAAATTTACAGAGTTAAAAAATCAAGTTAGAAAAGTTAGAGCACCAGAAATGTATGAACGTAACGCAACAAAATTGGACAGTTTTCAAAGAAATGCCGCGAGTTGATTCGGCACATGGAATAATCTTCCAGATGGCTACAGTAGTACAGTGAGGCCATTTAGATTGCTGACTATCTCCGGATCGACATATTCGTGCGAGAAAGCGTGTTTTTTTTTTTACGAATATAATTAAAAGCAAAGTAAAAAGCCAACTAACAATTGAAAGTTTAGAGTCGTGTTTGAAACTAAAAACAAGTTATGAGCCAAATGTATCTAACTTTCTAAAACCATGCGAAGCCAACGTTTCCATTAAATTTGTTTGTTTAAATGTTTGTTATATAAGTTTAACTTAGTGTTTAAGAAAATGTTGAATTCCTTTAGTTCTTTCCGAAATTAAAAAAAATTATCTTATAACGCCATATATATATATATATATATATATTATTTAATTTGTTGTTGTTGTTAATTTGTTGTGACAAATACTAATTATATTTCAATAAACGGATTTTTTTTAGTAAAAAAAAATGTTGCAAGTACTATTTATTGTTGCAAAAAAAAAGTGCGGCTCTTTAAAACTTTAAAATTGCGTATAATGTAATTTTTGGCTCTTTTGACTCAAAAGGTTGCCGACCCCTGGTCTATACTACTCTATACAATTGAAACAAACCTATCGAGCCAAAAAATATACTACTCTGTTGTGATTTCATCTTGTTTAAGTTAGGGTTAGGTTTAGTTTTCATTAACTTAAGAGATAAATTTCCTCTCATCTAAGTGTCTGTTGTTGGACGCTTGTTATCAGAAATCTTCCAATTTAAAAAAAATTAATTAATCAACGGAGTATTTTTATTTATCGAGTCATGTTTTCTTAGATACAATAAATAATCGTTTAAAGTATCAACTTGATCAGAGAATGCGTGAGGGAGAAATAACGTTAGCAATTATTTAAGGTGACTAAGCCCAACAAATTTAGCCATATCTGTGAATACTAAAGTATTTAGCTTCCCTTGATGCTATTACAGAGAATAATCAATTACCAGTAATTATTTGGCTTATTAGTTGTTTTTTTTTGTATTGATTCTTGCCTTGTCTATGTCAATGAATACTTCTGCTAACTTTAAACTTGATCTGAGAATTTGTATGGGATAAATAACGTGTACACACTTTTTTAACACACAGACAGTGTGAGTCACTAGCGGATCCAGAACTTTGGAGTGGGGGGGGCGATTTTTTTCCAAACCCTAACCCTAACGCCCAGTAAACCCTAACCCTATGCATAAACGTGCGTACAGCATATATATATATATATATATATA
>JADKLZ010000166.1:29523816-29546070 GCA_021533235.1 Biomphalaria straminea
CCCCCCCCCCCCCCCCCCCCCCCCCCCCCTGGATCCGCCAGTGGTGTGAGTTGATATTTGATGTACAAACCTTATTTTTTTACAATCATTCATAATGAGAACCACTTCTGTCATCCAGGGGAGAGAAGGGAGGGCGGAGCGACGGACTTTGAACTTGTAAATGCAACTATGTTTCACTACATGTTTTTACGAAGCTTATTTGTGTCAGGGATATTTGGCCTCCTACAATCGTAGTTAGTCTATTTTGAGATTGACACAGTTCTCATGTGGTCTCGCACCTATTCTTATCAGTGGCGTACCTAGAGGAAGGCGGGTGGGGCAGTTGCCCCGTTCACGATAAGGTGTGATAAAGTAATTATCAAAAGACTAAAACAATGTGAATAAATGTATATTACTACTTCGATAACTTCAATTTACATTATATGCTTAGTTTTTTTGTACCTTCGACTGGTGGCTGTTCTTATGCATATACAAATTACATACACTTTTTGGGAGATGTGGAGGACGGCGCTTACAGACAGCGATACTTTGGGCGTGCGGCTCCCTCGGTACGCCGCTGGTTCTGACCTCAAAGCACCACTAGGCTTTATGTTTGCAGCACTCACCCAGGAAACTCTGTTGATGTGCTACGCCCTTTCGTATAACTGGCCTTGTACGCCCTTTCTTATAACTGGCATTGCATGCCCTTTCGTATAACTGGCATTGTGTATACCCCATTCATATAACTGGCTTTCTATGCTCTTTCATATAACTGGCATTGTATGCCCTTTCGTATTACTGGCATTGTATGCCCTTTCGTATTAATGGCATTATATGCCCTTTCGTCTAACCGGCATTGTATGCCCTATCGTCTAACTGAAGAATCTGCATTTGTGGCTTGAGAGGCCAAATAAATTTATCAATGGGCATAAGTTTGAATCCCGGCTTGACTGAGCGTGATTTCAGAGCGCCTAAAGGCAGCGGCTAAATATTTTCCTGGTGTTGTTGAAGGTCGTTGACTTGTAGCACCAAACTGCTAGTAGACAACTAAAACGCTGTAGGCATGTTATACTTTTACTTGCAAAAACTTAACTTGAATAAATTCTTTTGTGAGCAAAACTAAATATAACTCTAATTACAATAAAAAAAAAATATTCTTTAAGATACAATGAAATCTATCTAGTAGTTAATATTATAAAAATGTATTTCGAACAAATCCAAGTCACTACATTGACACTTCAGTTCTGTCTGGTGGTATGGAGTCCTACTTAAGACCGTAATGACAAAGCCAGATTTCTTGCATCATTCACAAACCAATCGCTAGCCTCTTCCCACCGTCGCCATGGAAACGCGTACACATACTTAACACCTTGACACCCATTTCACACACAGACCCATATAAATATAACGCCCTGAGAATGATAGAGCATGAAACTCTATAGAAATTATTAGAAAAGTCTTTAACCCTTAAAATGCGTGTAGTAATTTAGCCTCTTAACACCAGAATTGTAATTCCATTTGGTATGCACTCATTGTGAAACAGCTCAGCACTTTAAGGGTTAAAATAGTCATCTATTTGTCAGATACGTATTCTTTTCATTTGAGCATCTCTATGTCCATGGTGAAAGTACAGTAAGGAAACAGAAAATAGTCATTTAATAGATCTTTTATAGCCTTACACCTACCCTTAACCCTAAACTATATATTTTTATTTGTTTGTATATTTCAATGTTTGTCTAGACATTCAACATTTCTCTGTGACTTGCGATGAATGTCGTGAGATGCCAATCAAAGGAATGCGCTGGAAGTGCGCTGTGTGTCACAACTACGATCTCTGTTCTTCCTGCTACAACCAAGACAAACACGACACGTCACATCCTTTTGTACGCTACGACTTTTATACAAATACACAGTACGTATACATGCTCCATTATTATTGCTTTTTATATAGCGCTACTTTCATGCTTATAGCATGCTCAGAGCGCTTTGGTCCAATCTCATTTGTGGAGCAGTGGGGGGGAGGGGGTATCTAGGAGTTTGTTTTCCGTGCTGCCTTTAGGCGCTCGGTAAACACAACTCTGCCCGAGTCGGGTGTCGAACCTCGAGCCCCCTTCTAGGTAGCCGAGCCAAGCCAAGTTCAAGCGCCTCTTAGCCTCTCGACCACGCTTCCAGTCACCACTTGGAATGGTTACTGTATTGAAGTTTATTGTAACGATTTTATTTATATTAGATAATGCAATTGAGATCGCGGTGGCTGAGCGGTAAAGCGCTTGGCTTCCGTACTGGGGGTCCCGGGCTCGAATCCTGGTGAAGACTGGGATTTTTAATTTTGGAATTTTTGGGCGCGCTTGAGTCCACCCAGCTCTAATGGGTACCTGACATTAGTTGGGGAAAAGTAAAGGCGGTTGGTCGTTTTGCTGGCCACATGACAGCCTCGTTAACCGTAGGCCACAGAATCAGATGACCTTTACATCATCTGCCCTATAGACCACAAGGTCTGAAAGGGGAACTTTTACTCATTTTTAGATAATGCAATTATTTATCTTAAAAATCACTTAGTATGACAGATAAATACATTGTAGCACGAATCTTTCGCAGGACGACTGGTAATGGCAACGGGCGGGGTTCAAGCCTGGACCATCGGGACATCCAAACGACAGTCCAGAGCGCCTGCAACTAAACAAATCGCCCATATTACTTAGCCTTACTTAGATATCAAATTCTCGGTTCCATTCGAGTATCTGACATATAGATGTGCCAAATAAAAGTTTGTTGAAAAGTTACCTATTTAAAATTTGATTATTTTTTCTTCACATTTTGAAACAACTGACATCGCTTTGAATAGTAGGCCGTTATAGTCAGGGCCGTCCAAAGGCCAATTTTAACGATTGGTCACAAGGTGGCCCCGCATCTAGCAGGGTCCCCGCAATTTGCATTTAGCATATCACTATTAGCCATGGTTCTTGTCACAGGCCTTTAATGATGTAGGACTTTAAGGGTTAACTTATTCAGTGTATCGTACGATCGACGTCAATTTAATTAACCCACAATCGTCTACTGCGTTAGAGTTGCCTCTTATGCATGCTGTATAATAAATGTTGATATAATGATTTGAACTATTCAATAGTAATAGGTACTATTGTAAAAAAAAAAATAGAATAGGGACCTAGCAAGCACGGCCGGTCCTAGCCATTGCGGGGCCCTATGCGAAACTGATTGCGCGGGGCCTATAGTCTGAGTGGGAATAAAGATTAATAAATGAAAATTAAGATTTTGTATTAGAAAATAAATTCGGCTTTCCTTTTTTAGCGGCCCCCGTAAGGGGAAAAAGCCGCTATTAGGTTTGTGCAAAGTGTCCGTCTGTCCGTCTGTCCGTCTGTCCGTCTGTCACACTCAGGGCGCCAAAACTAGAAGAGATACGAAAAATATTTTTTCACCATAAAATGCGGCTTGAAAAGTTTAGGTGCAACAGCTACTTTTAGTTTTCTAAAAACAAACCGTTTAATTTATAAAAATTATTATGCAAGCGATTTTTTAATAATAAAACACCAATTGTGAAGCAATTACGTAAATCTAAGGGAGGAAATGTTACTAGAAAAAATGCTCTTAGCATGTAGATATCACGCACATTTTTTAAAATGAATTTCTGTCTGTCTGTCCGTCTGTCCGTCTGTCAGACTCAGAGTGCCAAAACTAGAAGAGATACGAAAAATATTTTTTCACCATTAAATGCGGCTTGAAAAGTTAAGTTGCAACGGCTACTTTTAGTTTTCTAAAAGCAAACCGTTTAATTTATAAAATTAATTATGCAAGCGATTGTTTAATAACAAAACACCAATTCTAAAACAATTACGTAAATGTAAGGGAGGAAATGTTACTATAAGAAATACTCTATATACATTGATATCACCCACATTTTTTAAAATGAACTTTTAACAGCGGCTTTCGTGTACTAGCGTAAAGCCTTGAAATGACTTGATTCTAAACCAATTTCTTACATTTTTTTAAAAATCTGATTTTAAAAAAAAAAACTGTTTAGTGCCCCCATTAGAATGAAACAAGCATATTTTTGTGCGTTTTATCTGTTGGTTGGTCTGTCCGTCACGGTTAGAAAAAAACACTAAAGGCTTTTGAAAATATGATTTAACCTTTACTGTTCTTTCAGAAATATTGCGATAGTTTAAGGATGGGAGCATACAGGAATTGAGCCACGGACTTAGAAGGAACATCCGAAACATCTTGCGAATTGGCGGATCTGACAGGGATCCGACTTCGACGGGGGCCGCCTCTGAGTTTGTGTATCACACAAACTCTCTTTGTAATCTTGTTTTCTCATTCTTTTCTAAGTACAAAATTGCGATCAAGGTAGCTTTACTGTACGAATCTTGCAACCTATGGAATATTTATATGCTAGTGACTATAAAAGTAAATAAGGTATGGAAACTTACTGTTAAGGTGAAAATTTGCCCGATTATTCCATTTTATCACAGAAAGCAGACAATGTCTTTTTTCTTTAATCGCGCGTGGGATTGGTGTTTTCCGTACTGATTGACACCCACAAATGACACCCACAAATGACACCCACAAATGACACCCACAAATGACACCCACAAATGACACCCACAAATGACAATTCTGTCTATTTTTTTTAGATTTTAATACGTGCAGGACATTTCCAGGAATTTTTCTTATATATTTTGCAATTAATAATTACACATAGAATTAGCGCAAGGCCTATGAAAGCGCGGGGCCCACTGCGACCGCATAGGTTGCAGTGGCCTAAGACCGGCCCTGCTAGCAAGTGTCAATCATATTCAACTGCACCCTAACCTTCATCTATCCTTTAGTCTGTTCGACAGTTAAGACACCATACAAGAACTGCCAACATTCTTTCTTCATTTCTCTGTCCTTTGCCTTGGATAGAATTTCATTCTCTGACATGCCTGTTTATTCTTTGATCTTGTCTTCCCTTTCTGTCTTCCTCTTCGCATCTTCTTCCTGGTTCTGTTCCATGAAGGACCTTATGATATGGCCATAGAGTTTCAGTTTTCTTTTTTTCTTTTTTTTTTTGACAGTGGTTAGCAGGTCATGTTGAGGTCCAATTGCTGTACTAATCCTGTTTTTTTTATCTCTTCATTCGTGATGTGGTCTGTGTACTAAGTGACACCTAAGATATTTCTGTAACATCATTTTACATTACTAGGATCTGCTTGACATCTTCTGTCAGCGTCCAAGATTTGCTTACATATTGAGCTCCGCAATATGTATTTATAGTATACCAGGATTTCATCACACATAATGTACATAAGTCCACTTGTCGTATAATCGTGTCTTGCCCAGAATAGAACTGCAACTATGACTCTATAATTTATGAACTCCAGCAGGTATATTACAATGAACAGTGTATTTAATCTTGAACTATATACAACGCCTCAATAACCTTCTCCGAAGTAAAGTACATTATGCCAATTTTACATGACCTACATCGTCAGCCTGTTTGTCTTGTGTGTTACTGTAAATAAAAGTATCTGAATAAAAAAAAAATAAATTTATGAACTCCAGCAGGTATATTACAAAAAACAGTGTATTTAATCATGAACTATATACAACCCCTCATATAATCTTCACCGCCCAACAGTATTATATGGTCTGGACGTGGATACGTTAATCTGTTTGTCTTGTGTAAACGAATATATAATCTGAAAAAAAAAAAAAAAAAAAAAAAATTAATATGTAATTTATATGTCTGCCTATTAATTGAAACGAATTATTATTACATATTATACTAAGTTAAACTATGCGAGACACTAGAAATCAATTCCATGGAAGTGTATTATTATAGTAAATGTATGTCTACCTGAAATTACCTACTCTATTTTGTTAATTTTCTCTGCAGCATTGTCAAAGTAAACGCAAGAGCCATTAGTCAGAGAGAAAAGATCAAAGCAATGGGAATATTTCCAAACGCAAAAGTAGTTCGGGGCAAACATTGGACTTGGGATGATCAGGATGGTAAATAGTTTATTGTCTCACATCTAGCGATATATTTCTTTAGTAAGTTTATTGGCTAATGCATTAAGTACGACATTTCATTAGTAAAAAGATTATTAATTTAAATATTACGTTAGAACTACTTTTTTGAGTTCTAGTTTCTGTAAGTGTAATTGGTTTTAGGATGCTTTTCATCTGATTAGGTGGCGCTGGACAGACAGGTTTGGTTCAAAACCTCAAAGATTTTAAATCTTGTTTTCGTTCCATCGCTGAAGTCACGTGGTCGAGTGGTTCCTGTAATGAATATAGACTTGGCTACTGTGGTCAAGTTGACCTGAAATGTGTAGAGGCAGCCCCTGGTGGATATTATTATAGAAATCACTTGCCTGTCTTTGGTAAGTCTATGTTTTTAAATTCAAATATATGTTTAGTTCTTGTGATAATAGCCGTTATATTTGTAGTAAATGGAAATATTTTTTTTTTACTTGAAGAAACAAAAGTCCCAATGGCATGATCCGTAATGTTAAACCAGACAAGCCAAAACTGCATCACGTGACACGTACCCCTCCAGATTCCTCCCCTGCCTACTTCTGCCATATAAGCTCCTCCTCTTTAAACTCCTCCAACATTGTCACTTTTTCTATGTCATGTTCCAGAATGTTAAACCAGTGAAACATGAATTTAAAATTAGGTGGCAAGATAAAATAACCAATGATGAAGTGCTACGAAGTGCAGGGTGTCAGAACCTCTGCAGAAGACGCCTTGGCTGGCTTGGCCTCGTTCATAGAATGCCAGAAGGTCGACTACCACAAGACATTATGTATGGTGATCGAACAGACGGCTGGAGAGACGCTGGTCGTCCACTTGTACGGTGTACGGATAAGAACGCGACATGAAGCTTTTTAAAATCGACATTAGCAGTTGGGAAAAAGTAGCACTGGATAGATCCACATGGAGAGCGAGCATAAAGGAGGGGTCTCAAATTGCAGATGCCATACACAACAGAAGCAGAAAGAAGGGGGAAAGTGCAACGATACCTGGTGATTACCGATGCCCAGCTTGTGGAGTATACATTTCTCACGGCTATGGCCGAATTTCTATTCACGGTGCCCACGCTTCGGGTAAGAAGAGGAACCCGTGCTTCTTATTCTGTTTGACTGCCCCAGACTTTCTGAATTCCGTCTTGACAGGTCTGGGAAACGAAAAATTCTCGACCTGTATGGTGCAAAACAGCAGGGTTTCTGACCAGGGCTTTTACAAGGGAGGATTTGAGCAGCTCAAGCCATCACTCAATGGAGTTTGATGATGATGATTTGATTCCCAACTTGGGACCGCAGCTATATATCAAGGATTGTGCTCTTAGTCATACAAGAAGTATAATGCAATGATATAATTCCGAAAACCTAAAAATCTTTCGAACTCAGTGACTGTTCAAATAACTCTTTCAATCATCGGCTGTACTTTATCAATACAGACGGTCAGACATCTAATTTCCTCTTTTCATTTTGTGTTATGTTCTTTTTTGACATCGTTTAAATTACAATAGGTAAGGTTGTAAGGTCATCATGTTTTGGGAACTCGCCACTATATACTTGAGTTAGGACATATTTGGTCATTTCCGAGTAGAATCATCCTGAACATTATTTTACTGTTTAGTTAGTGTTTTGTTTTCAGCCAAATTTTATGTTCCTCTAGTTCAGGGGTCGGCAACCCGCGGCTCGTGAGCCACATGCGGCTCTTTGGATATGAAGTTGCGGCTCTTTAGTTCCATACGCAAATATTATTTATTTTATAGACGAAATTTTTTTTTAAAGTTCGAATTGTTAAATTTGCATTAGGTACCGAAAAATCTCTCAGCCACTTGTACTCTCTTTTCACCCCACCCCTTCTCCATTACACACATTGTCACTGTTGTCAGCCCATCTGAAACTATCGGTAGTTTTGGATGTTTCTAAGTAGGTTTTAATTCGCATTCGACGTAAGACGAATTGGCATCTTCAGCACTCGCTTTGGCTTTGACGTATAGTTTGTTGTTTCAAGCAAATGAGTTAGAAAAGAATTATCTTCTTAAGGTTAGAAGCAATGTACAAGTAATGCTAATATGCCGATACGACTAGAAATTGCATAAAAATGCAAACCATTTAAAATTGTCAAAGACTGCTCCCTTCGTGCATCTGTAGAACTGTTTCGTGATTTCAAAACAAACCAGAAATCTTAAGACAAAAAAAAAGACTTGCCACTATCTTCTAAAACAGTACAAGATAGAATAGCTAACATGTCTTCAAATGTTACATATTTGCAGGTGAACGATATTCAACTTTCTTCCGTCTTATCACTTGCTATAGATGAGTCTTACGATATAAAGATACTGCACAAGTTGCCCATATGGTCAGTCTTTCCAAAAAACCTTGAAAACTTTAAGCTCGTTTTAAATAAAATCGTTTCAATAGCAACTGATGGAGCCACAAGCTTGACAGAAACAAATAAAGGGGCAACAACCATTCTTCTGAGCAAAATAAACCATGAAATTGTTACATCTCACTGAATAATAAACCAAAGCAAGAAGCACTTGTTCCACTGTGTAATTTACAGCAGTCTGAAATTTTTTGCTTTTGCTTAGTGCTTGTTTACACAAAAAAATTACTTTATGGTGGATATAAAAACGAAATTAAATGAGCTGAATCTACAACTGCAAAGAAAATAAAACTCAGTCTATATTTTGATTGAAGAATTCGTTCTGTTTTAAAGAAAAAAATATTTTTGCAGAAGATATTCAGAGCGGCAAGGTACTTCATCTTCAATGTCTACAACATAATCGCGTTAAAATGAGTGCAACCTTTGACATATAAGATGAATTTCTTGATAGATTTGAGCAGTGCAAAGCCAACCATTCTAGCATTCCAAGTAAATCCTCTCAACACAAATAGTAACAAAGTCGACATTGATCATTTTGGAATTGATACTGGATCTCTAGAAATGGAATTGATCGATTTAAAAAGTTTTGTGGAGTTGACAATGTACAGAGTTGAAAATCAAGTTGGAAGAATTGGAGGTCCAGAACTGATTACATAACACAACAAAAGTGGACAGCTGTCAAAGGAATGCCGCGAGGTGATGCGTTGAATAGAAATCCAGATTGCCACAGTCTAGTGAAGAAGTGGGCAATTAGGAGTGCTGACTATCTTTAGATCGACATATTCGTGCTAGAAAGCGTTCTCCTGCATAAATATATTTAGAAATAACGTAAGAAGCCAACTAACAAATCAAAATTTAGAGTTGTGTTCGAGACTAAAAACAAGCTATGAGCTAAATGTATCCAAACTTTCTAAAACCATGCAAAGCTATTCATTTAGTTTGCCCAATTGTTTGTTACTGAAGTATAAGTTAGTGTTGTGACTAAATGTTTAACTGTTTTGTTGTTTCCTAAATTATTTTTTGGGGTGAAAAACACTACTAATATAGGAATAAAAAGTTTATTTTTTTCATTAAAAAGTGTGTAAGTACTATTTATAGTTGCAAGAAAAAAGATGTTGCGGCTCTTTAAAAAAACTTTAAAATTTGTAAATTGTAATTTTTGGCTCTTTCGACTCAAAAGGTTGCTCTAGTTCTTTCTTTACATCACGGAATGCAGGGGAAAATTAATTGGATGACAAACGCATTTAACAAATATACAACCAAATTTAAGTTAATTCAATTTCAGTATACTTTGGCAGAACATTTACAGTTTCTTTTTAGTAGTAATTTGGTGTTTTTAAACATTTACAAATAGTAAATCTCCGAAAATCATAAGCACTATCCATTACATTTCGTTTTCTGGGTTTGGTGCCCTTGGATTTAAAACATTTATCTTTGACTACGGAGTAGTTAACGAGTTAAATTTTCATAAATCTGTTCTCTGCTGATCGATTTGATTATTTTTTACGCCAAGACATTTTTTGGGGGTATTATCTCAGGGGTGTAGTGCGCCACTTACAATCGTGCAATGCGCAGCTTTTGGGCGCTTGTCCCATAGGTTGGCCACCTCTATACTATTACAACTATCCTACCTCTCCAAACGTTCCCGCCCCTACAGCCTTCTCTCCTCCAGTCTCCTCCCTTTTCAACTCCTCCAAAGTCACCGCTGTTTCTATGTATGCTTCTGCTCAACTGATCCAACTCCGACACTAGTAAACGTATATCAGCACCTAATGTGTTTTATATTATATGGATGCGGTGGTTGAGCATTTATCTTTGGAATCATTACACAAGGTTATCACTTGCTGCAGCCTGTATCTACCACCAGGCGCTCCATTGAACCCAGCAGACATGGAGGACCTGTTGAGGCAGCTCCCTCGGCCATATATTATCCTTGGAGATTTCAATGCCCATAACACAATGTGGGGATCCAACAGTACTGACACAAGAGGTCGTATGCTGGAGGATATTTTCCTCCAACATGATTTATGCATACTCAATGATGCATCACCGACCTACTTGCACCCAGGAACTGGATCCCTCACATGCATTGACCTCACCGTTTGCGTCCCCGGACTTCTGGACGACTTCAAATGGTCAGTTAGTAATGACCTACGGGGAAGTGACCACTTCCCAATTATCATTACCAACCTTTCTCCCCGAGTGGGGCTACCTCAGCGGTGGAAATTGAACAAGGCCGATTGGGAGCAATTCCAAAAAAGATGCTCAGAGGATATCACAGAAAGTATCCTCGATGAGCAGAACCCAGCTGATATTTTCGCTTCCAAGCTACTCGACATTGCCAGGAAAGTTGTCCCCCTAACCTCCGCAAATCCAAAACGGCCCAGCAAACCATGGTTTGATACAGCTTGTAAAAGTGCTATTGGCGATAGGAAAAAACGACTGGCTGCATTCATAAAGAATCCTTCCCAGGAAAACCTAAAGCTATTTAAGATAGCTAGAGCAAAGGCTAGACAAACTGTACGGTCAGCCAAAAGGAATTCCTGGAGAAGCTTTGTCGGCAGTCTGGATGCCAAAACTTCTGCTAGAGCGGTCTGGAAGGCAGTAAGGCGAATCAAAGGGAAAGAATCAAATGCAATAGGGCATTTGAAAAACCAAGGACGAACTGTCACGTCCCCCAGAGAAATAGCTGACTGCCTTGCATCCTCAATAGCAGAAAAATCATCCACTGCACACTACACGCCAGAGTTCCAAAAAGTCAAAACCAGGGAGGAAAGACATCCCATTGACTTCAGGTCAGAGAACAATGAAGACTACAACAAACCGTTCTCGCTTGAGGAACTGAGGGACTCGCTGGACAAGTCACATGACACAGCGCCTGGAGAAGATGAAATCCATTACCAGTTCCTCAAGCACCTTCCCGAACCCTCATTGGCAGTCCTGCTAGGGGTCTATAACTGTGTGTGGCAAACAGGCGCTTTCCCAAACAGCTGGAGGAAAGCCACAGTTATACCGATACCTAAACCGGGAAGAGACGGCTCTGACCCAGCTAACTATCGACCAATAGCACTAACAAGCTGCATCTGTAAAACCATGGAAAGAATGATTAACAGTAGGCTGGTCTGGTATCTTGAGAGGAACAACTTGATCTCCAAATACCAGTGTGGATTCCGGCAAGGGCGGACAACAACCGACCACCTGGTAAGGCTGGAAGCCTACATCAGAAATGCCCTACTCAGACGAGAACATCTTGTGGCTGTATTCTTCGACATTGAAAAGGCCTATGACACGACCTGGAAACATGGCATTCTACGTGACCTGGAGCTTATGGGGCTTAAGGGACACCTCCCCCGTTTTGTAGGGGAATTCCTGAAGGACCGAAAATTTCAGGTCCGAGTGGGCACCTCCACCTCTGACACTCTTGAACAGGAAATGGGCGTACCCCAGGGCAGCATCCTGTCAGTCACCCTGTTCAACATTAAAATTAACAGCATCATTAATGCTCTATCCCCTGGCATAGAGTGCTCTCTGTATGTTGATGACTTTGTCATTTTTACTTATGGGAAAAATATGAACACCTTAGAAAGAAAATTACAGTTAAATTTAAACAAAATTCAAAATTGGGCAAATGATAATGGTTTTAAATTTTCGGACTCCAAAACAGTTAGTATGCATTTTTGTAATTTAAGGGGGCTTCACCCAGATCCTGAATTATTTATAAACAAAAAAAGAATCCCCGTTGTAAAAACTACAAAATTTTTAGGCCTCACCCTTGACTCCAAATTTAATTTTCTCCCCCACATTAAAGAACTTAGGAAAAAATGTCAAAAGTCATTAAACATACTTAGAGTACTCAGCCATACGGACTGGGGGGCTGACAGAGACACCTTGCTGCTGCTGTATCGAAGTCTAATCCGATCCAAGTTGGATTATGGATCTATGATATATGGAGCAGCAAGGAAGTCTTACCTAAAGATACTAGAACCAATCCAAAATGCTGCCCTGCGTCTCTGTCTCGGCGCGTTCCGCACGTCACCAATTCCGAGTCTACATGTGGAGGCTGGAGAGCTCCCCATGGACATAAGGATGAAAAAGCTTGCAATGCAGTACATAGTAAAACTAAAATCTAACCCCACGAACCCTGCTTTTGACCCCGTATTCAATCCCATAAATGTTGAACTATACATTCGAAGGCCTAACGTCATACAGCCGTTAGGCCTTCGAATGAGAGAATCCATCCAAAATTTAACCCCATCTATTGACCAAATTTCTAAAATACAAACCCCACAAACCCCTCCTTGGCTAACTAGTAGACCCAAATTAAATTTGTCCCTCCTTAATTTTCCAAAACAAAACACAGACCCAACCCTATTACAAGTCCACTTTAGGGAACTGCAGGAGAGCTACGGAGATTGTGGCACCATCTACACAGACGGATCCAAAATGGATGGAAAGGTCTCGTGTGCCTGCTCCTTTCGGAGCAAAACAATCTCCCGTAGACTCCCTGATGGATGCTCCATCTTTACGGCCGAATTGCATGCACTGTCGCTTGCACTTATGGCCGTTAAAGCATCAGAAAGGAGAAAATTCATAATCTGCTCCGACTCCAAATCTGCATTGCAAGCTTTGGAGCGGATGAAGACTGACATTCCTTTGGTATATAAGTGCCTAAAGCTGTTAGGCCAAATAACAGCCAGCCATAGGGATGTCACCTTCATCTGGGTCCCCTCCCACGTAGGCATAGAGGGAAACGAAGCCGCAGACAGAGAAGCAAAGAAAGCCCTAAACCAAGCAGTGTCAGGAACCCAAATTCCCTACTCGGACCTGAGACAAAGTATTGCCACTGCCACCTATCAAGAGTGGCAAGACCGATGGGAGGCTGAGAATCACAACAAACTCAGGCAGATTGTGGCGGATGTACGGTGGCGGCCCACATCTAAGGGTCTGACAAGGCGTGGTAGCACGACCATGTCTAGACTTAGGATTGGCCACACCTACATCACACACTCTTTTGTGTTGAAGAAAGAGGAGCCCCCACTTTGTGAGTGTTGTGATTCTCGCCTCACTGTGGAACATATCCTTATTGGCTGCCCCAGATACCAGGATGTCAGGGAAAAATACATTGGTGCCATTGACTTACAAACACTGTTCGATAGTGTCGACCCTGGGAAGATACTGGGCTTTATCCGGGAGGTGGGGTTGTCTACTAGGATCTGATTTGTGAGACTCTAGTTACATTCTATTTACACTACATTTTTATCAAATATTTAAATTTTTAACTGTACTATTTTAATTGTAAATAGACCTTGATTTTAAGGAGTTAATTATATGGACCTTGGCCCCTGTTTTTATAGAGGGAGAGTAGTCCTTAATGGACTGCGGGCACGACATGGCCTATACTGTGCCGATGTGCCTAAACTAAAACTAAACTAAACTAAACTAAACTAATCTTTGGAATCGAGGTCCCGGGTTCAAATCCCAGTGAGGACAAGTATTTTTAACTTCGACATCTTTGGGCGCCTCCCAGCTCTAATGTTGGGGGAAAAGTTAAAACGGTTGGTAGTTGTACTGGCCACAGAAACAGATGGCCTTTACATTATCTGCCCGCAAGGTCTGAAAGGGGAAGTAGCAGCATACAGCACTACATTCTCCGTAAACAGTAGTCCGTCACCAGGGCGTACTCCTTTGACTTCAACTATCAAGACCAACGCTTAAGTCCATGGCGCACCTTGCTGGCCTCAGATGATCGGTTCCGTTGGACTCTACGATTGTGTTTATTATTATTATTATTCTGGAAAAAAAAAAGGATTGCGGTGATGTGACCCGTTTGTCAGACCTGTATATAGTCTCGAGACTATGGAGCAAGGGGGTCCAAAAGTTGAAAATCCCTCCGGCCCTCACTTGCAGGTGGTCCCCAAATGAGTGTCTTAAATGTATTTTTACATAAAATATTAAGCCTTTATCTCATGGCATGATGTCGAATGTCTAAATGCAGGGGCGTCTATAGAAGTCATTTATCCCGGGCCCCCATATGTCCAACTACGCCACTGTTCGTTTAAATTGCATTTTTTGAAACCTATCATCTGAAAATGAGATCTAGGAAGTTGTCACCACCATTAAGGGTTCTCTTAATCTACGTGTAAAGGAAGCTCCCCCTCCCCTTTTCCCGCAACATTGTGACGATCTTGCTTGAGCTTTCCCAGTTAAGCTACAAATCAGTTCATTATACCATTTCATTTACTTAACACTTCTAATAAATCTAAACCTGTGATTCTGTTGGGGTGCGCGGTGGTCGACTGGTTAAGCATTTGGCTTCCAAACCTAAGGTCCTGGGTTCGAATCCCAGTGAAGACTGGGATTTTGAATTTTGGGATTTTTAGGGCGCCCCTGAGTCCACCCAACTCTAATGGGTACCTGACTTTAGTTGGGGAAAGTGAAGGTGGTTGGTCGTTGTGCTGGCCACATAACACCCTGCTCGTTAACCGCTGGCCAAAGAAACAGATGACATTAACATCATCTGCCCTATAGATATTCAGGTCTGAAAGGGGGAAACTTTACTTTAGGAAGCGCGGTGGCTGAGTGGTAAGGCGCATGACTTCTGAACAGTGGGTCCCGGTTTCGAATCCCGGTTAAGACTGGGATTTTTTTTTCGGGATCCTTGGGCGCCTCTGAGCCCACCCAGCTCTAATGGGTACCTGACATAAGTTGGGGAAAGTAAAGGCGGTTGGTCGTTGTGCTGGCCACATAACACCCTCGTTAACCGTAGGCCACAGAATCAGATGGTCTTTACATCATCTGCACTCAGGGCCGGTCCTAGCGATTGCGGGGCCCTATGCGAAACGGGTTGCGCGGGGCCTAGTCTGGGTAGGGATACAAATAATAAATGAAAATAAAGGTTTTTATAAGAAAATAAATTCTTCTTTGCATTTTGTTCATTCTTAACTAAGTATAAAATGACGATCAAATTAACTTTACTTTACGAGTCTTGCGTGAAGCGAAGTCGTAAAACATACCATCAAAATTTTGTTTTCTGCATAGATCACGCTCAATATCAAGAATTTCCAACTTGTTCATTCTCTCCTCGTGAATTGTTGATCTCAAGTAATTCTTGATTAGCTTAAGGCGCGAGAATATTCTTTCACCAGATGCCACAATTACGGGTATTGTTAAAAAAAATTCTGAGTGCAACAAAATAGTTTGAGAAAGCAGTGTACTTTTCATGGACAGCTAAAATGAAATTTCTACCGGGTCTTGGTGGTATTTGGTAGAATATGCTTTAAAGATTCCATTTCAACTGCTAATTCTCGCGAACATATATCTGACGGCTATTATGTTGATGACGATAATCCTTGCTCGAGGCTCCTTGCAAACTTTCTATTGTCCTCAAGCTGAAGGCTCTCGAAGCTGACAAGAAACCCAAATAAATTGTGGTTTGATTTCAGCTGTTCAAATCTCGGCTGCAAGGATGGAGTTGCAGTGGTCACAAATCTGTTGAAGCAATTTATCCTGTAGTCATCTTCAGCATTTCCAGGAGTGAAGTTTTCAACAGAATTATCATACTGTCTTTTCCTTTAACGTCTGACTGGAAAGATTGCAACAACATTCAAGTCTTTAGCCAATTCCTTTGATGTCATAAGAATCTGAACAAAACCCATCAACTCTCAGTTTCTTTAGCCAAATCATCAAGTCGTTGTAGAAATCCAATGCAGTGTCCAAATCTACTGTTTCACCTTGCAGTTCTTTACTTACAAACATGACTTAGAAGAGCACGTCTTACCATAACACAGGTAACTCAAAGAATGTGTACTTCTTCAATGTTTCATACAGTGTTTCTGATTCACTTTCAATTATCGCATCATTAGTCTCTTCAGCTAAGTTATCGAGTGCGTCACAACTTTCAAGCCATTGATAACGTAGTACTTTGACACTACCTATTCTACACTCCCACCTCGTTTCTCACAGAGTTTTTAAAGATAGATTGGAAAGATGCTTTCTGAATATTGACCATCACTTTGTAAATGATGAAAAGATAGTGTACACGCCTTGTATACTTCCAAAAAATGTTAATGTTAATGCATCAGGTTTTTGACCCTGTCTGCTACCACCAGATTGTAATTATGACACGCACAAGGAGTAAAATGTTCTGTTGTTAATATTTAAATGCCATTTTTTGAACTCCAGAATCAACACCTTTCATGTTTTCTATATTTCAGCAGATTTTAATATAATTTCCACGACTTTTTTAAATATATATTTTGCATCAGTATGCAATTAAACATATAATTAGCGCGGGGCCTATGAAAGCGCGGGGCCCACTGCGGCCGCATAGGTTGCAGTGGCTTAAGACCGGCCCTGTCTGCACTATAGACCACAAGGTCTGAAAGGGGAATTTTACTTTATGATTCTGTTATTACTGTTATCATTCAATCGTTCACACAAGTCTCTGTTTATGGTTGCAGGTCAGTGTAAAATAAGCCCAAGAAAGTTCCAAGTGGGCGATGTCGTCAGATGTGTCTTTGGTGTTGACAAATTGAAAGAACTTAATAAAGATCATGGCGGATGGAATGAAAGTATGAGCGAGGTGAGAGCTCATCAGAAAGGTCTTAGTACTGTCACTAAGAACGATAACCTTCGACATGTTTGGGGAGTAACATGGACTGCAAAGAATATTAAAAGTTATTTCCCTTTTTTTGTCTGTAAATATTTTGCTTAAAAGGGCCAAGTAACGTGATTATGAAAGTAAGGCTCGAGTGTTACACACATGTGCATGCATCTAGAAGACAACGATATTGACTGTCTTTATTAGCATTGCCCAAACTATTGTCGGGCCTTATGTTTGCATTTGATTCAAATTATGAGAGAGAGAGAGAAGAGAGAGAGATATGTGCATGTAAATGTATATGGATTTCGGATCTGTAATCTATATTTATAAAACTTCATTTATATATATATACGCATACATATATGTGTGTGTGTATAGTATTCTATTATATTCTTATGTTTGTTATATATATATTGGGGGTTGTATTTTTAGATTAAGTTAGATTTGTAAAACTAAGATTAATTTTTGACATTTTATAATTCTGTCTTTATTCGTAACGCTTTATTTTTCCTTTTATCTCCCTTTTATTTGCTCATTTTATCTTTGATTATCTCCCTTTTGAACTTCATCCTTCCCTCTATCTTGTCTTGCATCTCTCGCTTACTACTTCAGTTTTTCTAGTGCTTCAATTCTTTCCTTTGCTTCATCTGTTTCTAGTGGGAAGTGAGGTCTAGAGGCAAAGTATGTTTGAACTTTGATTTGTCTTGGCTACCTATAAAGGGGGGCTCGAGGTTCGATGGAGTTGTGTATACTGAGCGCCTAAAGGCAGCACAAAAAACAACCTTAGATACCCCCTCCCATCAGTGCTCTTCAAATGACATTAGACAAAAGCGGACAAGCCAGAGTCCATATACATATACATGCATATATATATATATCTCCGCATATGTATGTGCAAGCCTGTTTACCCCCTCCCATCAGTGCTCTTTAAATGACATTAGACAAAAGCGCTCAGAGCATGCCGTATGCATGAAAGTAGCCCTATATAAAAGCAATAATAATTAGTATTAATTATCTATTTTTTTCTTTTAAAAAGTTCTCATACCCTATAACTTTTGAAGTTTCTGTCTCGTCGTTTCTCTCTCTCTGTCTTTAACTCCGTCTCTTCCTCTCTCCATTTCTCTCTCTCTCTCTCTCTCTGTGTCTCCTTCCGTCTCTCCCTCTGTACATCTACTCCCCGTTCTTCTCTCATTATCCTCTATATTTCACTCCTTTTATCTGTCAGTCCTCTCTCTCTTTCTCTCTATTCCTATTTCTATCAGCATCTTTCTCTTCCTTCTGATATGTATATATACTCTTATACATTGTAATGCAACAATTATTATTGGAGAACGTCCAACTAGGTCCATAATTTCTCTTATGGCAAAAACTCCACACATGCTTCTGTTAGTAAGATAAGATTAAGATAAGTTTATCCTATTCGTCCGAACAAGCAAATGTAAATTTAGTATGCTTACAGTTATCCACCTCAGTAAATGATACAACAAAACCAAGATGAGAATGTTTGGCAGACCTTTTTTTAACAAAAGAAAATCATAATTTTAAAGGGAGCTAGAGATCGAATCCCGAAAATTGGATAGTAAATTGTTATTGCAAAAAATATTTTCAGAATTAAATACCAAATGACACATTTATATATATATTTTAAAAATAAAATTAATTTCTCAACATTTCTTTTATTTCTAGTATGTTAAAGAAACAGGCGTTGTCGCAGATCATTCTTATGACAATGTAAGGGTCAAGTACTCTGAGTCTCTGGATCATTGGTTCAATCAAGATGTACTTGGAAAAGTAAGAATTTGTCAATGATTGTTAGATTTCACACCCATTAACGTGCCACAATGAACAGTGTCTATGGACTAAGGCTTCAATAAGTTCATGTATATTCATTATGTAACTGAACTGTGAACAGTATCAATGGACTATGGCTTCTATAAGTTCATGTATATTCATTCTGTAGCTGAACCCCATGTTTATCTTATCTTATAATTTACAGACGTTACTTTCAAAGTGGGAATAGCGGTGGCTGAGCGTTAAAGCGCTGGGCTTCCGAACCTGGGGTCCAGGGTTCGAATCCTTGTGAAGACTTGTATTTTTTTTTTCTTTTCTTCGGGTGCCTCTGAGTCCACCCAGCTCAAATAGGTACCTAACATTAAAGGCAGTTAGTCGTTGTGCTGGCCACATGACACCCTCGTTAACCGTAGGCCACAGAATCAGATGACCTTTACATCATCTGCCCTATAGACCACAAGGTCTGAAAAGCTTCACTTTTTTTTACCTTCCTCGCATTTCATGTGTCAATCAATGACTTCAACTAAGCGTGATCACTTTTTAAATGCGTTTTTTTACGTGAATGACCTCAAACTACACTAACCATTATGCCAAAGTTGCGCTTGTGAAATACAAGATTTTATTTATATGTATCTGAGTATTTCCTTAGGTTTTGTTTTATCTATTTGTGAGTTATGTTTTAGTGCTTTATGTATTATAGTTACTTTATTTTTTAGTCCTCTGTCCTGAAGTGTCTAAGTCAATTGACTTTACAAATCTAATCTAATTGTAGCTACTTTATTTTTCAGTCCTCTGTCCTGAAGTGTCTAAGTCAATTGACTTTACAAATCTAATCTAATTGTAGCTACTTTATTTTTCAGTCCTCTGCCCTGAAGTGTCTAAGTCAATTGACTTTACAAATCTAATCTAATTGTACAACCTAATTTAAATACTATTTATATATATATATATATATATATATATATATATATATATATAACTGTGGCATCTTTTCCCCTTGCTGGCTCTTGTGTGACTAAAGAGGCCGATCCTTGATACACAACTACGATCGCAGGTTGGGCATATGTAATCACCAGGCGCAGTTGCATTTTCACCCTTCTTTCTGCTTCTGTTGTGTATGGCATCTGCAATCCATATATATATATATATAAATCTCTTGGCTCTATTTTGAATTTGTTCTAGTTTCTTTACGTTTTCTTGAATTAAGGGATCCCAAACAGAGGATACATATTCAAATATGTATCTAACAAAAGTTAAATAAATAAATAAAGTTATCTGTTCTTGTTTGATTTATAAAAAAAATTCTTTTAATAAACCTTAACGTTTTCTCGAATATTGTTGGTAGTGTTAATACTTCGTAATGTCTTCACGCTCTAGTTCACGTGTTAACTTTGACGTAAAAATCTAATTCTCACAAAACCGCATGTTGAAATACCGTTTCATTGCCGTTCTGTTTGGAAGAGAGTCAAGTCAATTTCTATGCAAGACATTGCTATTTCCGACGTATCCGGCACTCCGGGTGCCTGGACTAGAATACATGGCCGAAAACAGAGCACACCGAGACCAAGCTTATCGTGCAGGACTCGCCATTAATGTAACGGTCCCTTGAGGAACGGCGCATGGATTATCGACTGAGACGTGAAAGCTCTCTTTCAACTCTGAACCATGCAATGGGAAAGCTCTCGCATTCCCGTGGACTTTCCCATAGGAGTTTTGTTTTGCTATTCATTTAGAGCCTAAACACTTACTCAAGTAATCGTTCCCACCCAGCTGCCACGTTGAGGCACAATAGCGAGCATGGGTTGTGGTAATAACAGACTTAAATCTAGAAGTAAAATCATTAACGGAGAAGTGTGGTCGAGAGGCTAAGTGCGGCTTGAACTAAGCTTGGCTTGGCTACCTAGAAGGGGGCTCGAGGCTCGACACCCGACTCGGGCAGAGTAGCGTTTCCTGAGCGCCTAAAGGCAGCACGGAAAACCAACTCTTTGATACCCCCTCTCCCCTACTGGTCCACAAATGAGATTGGACCAAAGCGCTCTGAACATGCTATAAGCATGAAAGTAGCGCTATATAAAAGCTTTAATAATATAATAATAACTCTTTAAATATATGTTTAACGACATTCTTTTACACAGATTTTACCTGTTACCTGTTACCCATCGCTTAGTCTTGTGGACCGTTGGAGCTCCAACCAAGACTTGTCAACCGTCTTTCTCCATTACTCTCTGTCTTTCGCCTTGTTTAGAACCTCTTCCAATGGTAGGCCCATCCATTCTTTTATGTTGTCCTCCCATCGCTTTCTCTATCTGCCTCTTCTTCTTTTTCCTGGTTCTGTTCCCTGAAGGAGGGTCATTGCGAGCACCGCAGATTTTGTGAAATGGCCATAGATTTTAAGCTAGCGTTTTTTTACAATAGTTAGCTGGTCATCATGGGGTCCAATCGCTGCAGTAACCCTGACTCAAATCTCTTGGTTTGTGATGCTGTCTTTGAATGTGATGCCTAGTATCCTTCTGTAGCATCGCAATTCCATTGCTAGGATCCTCCTCTCTAGCTCTGCTGTCAGCGTTCAAGACTCCAGACATATAAAAACGTTGCTATGACTAAGATACACAGATATTAATTGAATATTAGTATTCCTTCATAAATCCAGAACAATGAATTATTTATCACTTTAAATCTTACACAAATACAATTAAGCCATAAAAACACAACATTAGCTGCAACTGAATTCCCTTTTCTAGTTTTAACTTTTTAGCTATCAGTTGCAAACTACAATAATATTCCTCAATTTATAATTTTATACTCGTATTACCCATAACCAAGAATTTTCATATGGAATTTTTTGAATTATAATCTAGACGTGACGTCAGCTACTTTTAAATTAACCACAAAATCTGATTTACTATTTATTAGTTAACATGCGTGATTTTCTACATACCTGAATATTTTTGGAATAAGTTCACAGCTAAATGTTGTACCGATTCGTGAAACAATCTGTTGCAATTATGTTTATCTCTTAACACAATAAAGTTTAACGTTTTTAGAAACACAACATACACATTCGTTTAAATACATACTTACAAAAAAAAACTCAACTTTGTATGGATAGTTGTTGCGACCATCTTTGAAATCAAATTTATATATATATTAATTTTTTTCCATGCAACTTTATTATTTGTAATAATGAAGCCATTTCTATCTTCTTATACGTACAGTATTGAACTGACAACTGGACATCATTCCTTTACATATGTAATGTCCAAAATACGGCCGGGGGCCATATCCGGCCCGCCGAAACGACGGCACAAAGTGTAGAAATCTCCCATCCAAAAAAAAAAAGATTGAAAAAATGTATCCTTACCTACATCATTCAACTAACACATTCTTTTACATGATTATACATCATTCACCTAACACATTCCTTTGCATGATAATACATCATTCAACTAACACATTCCTTTGCATGATAATACATC
>JADKLZ010000166.1:29546080-29561889 GCA_021533235.1 Biomphalaria straminea
GATAATACATCATTCAACTAACACATTCCTTTGCATGATAATACATCATTCAACTAACACATTAATTTGCATGATAATACATCATTCAACTAACACATTTCTTTGCATGATAATACATCATCAATGAGTTTTGGTACTCACACCAGAACGGATACAAGACTTGATCTCGATTATGTTTAATATTCAATCGCATCAAAGAAGCTGGTGAAAGCCGCATATTTTCACACTTTACAGCTACACCAGTGCCTGCCGGATGTAGGACATAATCTTAAGGAAGACATCACCTTTTCTCAGACGCCGGGTACCCCTGGGCCCTAGATGGAGAGAGCCTGACGCCTGAGCTGAGCTGATAGATTTACCAGACGACTGTCTCTGTTAATCCTTCTCCCTTAAACTTGGACACCTATAGACAGTGATTATATCTGTCACAAGAGACATACAGGGTCGTAGCTAGAAATGTTCCATCGATTGGGGGCCCGGGGGATCGACCTCTTTGGGGTCCCCTGCATTTTGCGTAATACTTAATTTTTAATGTTAAAAAGCATTCATTTGCGGGTCCTCCTTAAGTGGGGGCCCGGGGGGATTTTCTAATTCCCCCCTCCTCCCCCCACCCTAGCTACGCCGCTGGAGACAGATATATAGATCAGAGCTAGGGTTGAATAAGTACTCTGCATACATCACTCCTCCTTATATATAACTGTACAAGCAATCTAGTAAGATTTTTTGTAAAATTTTTTTTTTCGCGCATGTCGAATTCTTAGATAATGATAAAGCAAAACAATTTATGGATAATGAATTTAAGGATCAGAAAGTAAATGGAGCCTCGCGAGAACCTGCTGATTTCTGTCCAAAAAAAAAGGCAAACTGAAATATTTTGGCCATATCACAAGTTTCTCACAAAGATCTTCCTTCCGGGAACAGTACCAGACAAAAAAAAAAGAGATAGCCGAAGAAAGAGATGGGGAGACAACCTTGAAGAATGTACGAGCCTTTCCATGAACGAGGTTACACTCAGACAAAAGACAGAGAGGAAAGAAAAAAAAAAGATCATGTGTGGTGCCCCAATGGTTCAACTTATAAAGAGATCGATAATGTATTGAACTCAAACTTACAAGTCAAAATTACCTTTTTACACATTACGGTGTCTAGGGCAGATGATGTAAAGGTCGTTTCTGAGGCCCACGGTTTACTAGGGTTTCATGCGGCCAGCACAATGAACATGATCCTTTTATTTCCCCAACTAATCTGTTACCTGTTACCTATCCCTTAGTCTGGTGGACCGTTGGGGCACCAAGCAAGACTTGTAGACCGTCTTCCTCCATTCCTATCTCTTGCCCTGTTTAAAACTTCTTTCAATGGTAGGCCCGTCCATTCTTTGATGTTGTCTTCCCACCACTTTCTCTGTCTGCTTCTTCTTCTTTTTCCTGGTACCGTTCCCTGGAGGAAGGTCTTTGCGAGTCCCGAAGCTCTTGTTATATGGCCATTTATTTTAAGCTTGCGTTTATTCACAGTAGTAAGCTAATCTAAGTTTCCCATTAATTTAGAGCTGGGTGGACTCAGAGGCGCCCTAAACATCCCGAAATTTAAAAAATCCCAGTCTTCACCAGGGTTCAAACTCCAGAACCTCCAGTTTGGTAGCTGAGCGCATTTCCACTCAGCCACCGCGCCACCCTCAAACTTATAAGAACAGATTTAAAGTTTCGAACCTTCCAAATAAAAATTTCGCCTCACATTTGATGAACATATCATATTAAATTCAATGATTTATTTTGTTTATTAACTTTCCGTTACAGGTATCAAGTGATGAAGACTCGGTGACCATAGTACCTGGCCTTAGAGTTGTGCGAGGTCCAGACTGGAGCTGGGGGGACCAAGATGGCGGTGAAGGACTTGTTGGGACAGTTGTTGAAAATATCAAGACGGACGATGAATGGATATCGGTCATCTGGGACAACGGTTCTGAAAATACTTACAGAGCTGGCTTTGAGTCTGCGTTTGACCTTCGTGTTCTGGACAATGCCCAGCGCGGTGTGTTGAGCATCAAATACAAGTATTAGTGAGAATAATAAGTTAATGCATGAGATAATGTAAGGCACACCTGTTTCTATGACCTAGAACTTATGAGAGTGTCGAGAACTCATGAGGGCGTCGAGAACACACTCATGAGGGTGTCATTCTGCTAGCATTCCGACCAACCGCTTTTACTTTACCCAATTAATGTTAAGGTGTAGAGTCGGTTGGACTCTGGGGTGTCCTGAAAATAAGGAAGCTCCAAAGTTCGAGTCTTCACCTGGATTCACTCGACAAACACGCCCACGCCCCTCAGATATTTAAAATTCTGACCACGCCATTGTCAAACCTCTGACCACACATTTGTCAAACCTCTGACCACGCATTTGTCAAACCTCTGACCACACCTTTGGCAAACCTCTGACCACGCCTTTGTCAAACTATGACCACGCCTTTGTCAAACCTCTGACCACGCCTTTGTCAAACCTCTGACCACGCCTTTGTCAAACTATGACCACGCCTTTGTCAAACCTCTGAGCACGCATTTGTCAAACCTCTGACCACGCCTTTGTTAAACTATGACCATGACTTTGTCAAACCTCTGACCACGCCTTTGTCAAACCTCTGACCACGCCTTTGTCAAACCTCTGACCACGCCTTTGTCAAACCTCTGACCACGCCTTTGTCAAACCTCTGACCACCCTTTTGTCAAACCTCTGACCACACCTTTGTCAAACCTCTGATCACGCCTTTGTCAAACCTCTGACCACGCCTTTGTCAATCGATAATAAAAATCGAATATATGATAAATGTAAATCTTATTATTTTTTTTTTATTTGGATCAGAAAAAAAGTTATTGAATAAAGTAGATAATAAACAAGAAAACAAAGGTAAGTTGAAGTTTTAAAATAAGAAGGTTTGCATTGTTCTCTGTAAAATATCTTACAGGTATCAAACATGAAAGCATTCAATGTGACTTCTGCCATGTGTCGCCAATCAGAGGTATTCGCTGGAAGTGTGCCTTATGTTTTGATTTTGATCTCTGTTCTGCCTGTTACCATGGTGACAAACACGTTTTAACTCATCCTTTTTGGAGATATGATCATCCTACGAGCAACAGGTATTTAGGGAACTGTTTTAATACATGAAATAAATCCATTTGAAAACTCTCCCTTGTCTACGGTGTAAATTGAGCATTGTTCAGTAACTGTCAGGTTTATATGAAGTATTAACTTTTTCCAATTAAATTCTTCTTCTTCTTATAAATTACTAAAATTACACACGTTATTTTTTAAAAGTATTCTATTGAGGCTTATTCGTTAATCGATGACTTTAAATCTGCCAAGTCGTTGGTTTTCCTGGCTGGTTCTGGTAACCCTTTCAACGCTCTAATAACAATAGGGAAGAAGCACTTCTATATGTTTGTCCTAGCGTATGGAATCTTCTTCTTCTTCTTCATTCTCATTGTTATGTTGGAGGGTTCAGATGACTACACCAATATATGAGATGAACTGCGCAGTGGTTTCCAAGTCAGGGAGCTCTCCATATAGTTTTCTTTCTATTGGGGTGTTTTGGGGCCAGTGTCTGATACGGGCCTCTTGGTAAAGAGCGCAGTGTTGGAGGACGTGGTCGGCATTCTCTGGTGACACTTCACATGGGCAGATGTCACTGGTTCCAATTTTTGAGCTTCCGGTACATGTGTTGTTGCATTCTATTGTGTCCGGTCCGAAGTCGAAAGATTAGAGTTTGATCTTGTCGGGATAGCTTTTAGTAAGCATCATCTTTCTTGTGATTTGGATGTGAGCTAGTCCATTTCTCATTTATTTTTTTTACAATTCATTTCTTCATTTCTTCTGGGTAGAGTGAGTGCAGAGTTTAATTGTGAGTTAGTTCTCCCACTCTTGGCGAGTGTGTCAGCCTTCTCATTTCCTTCTAGTTGTATGTTAGCGTATGGACTAAGAAATGTCTTTTTCTATCTTTATGTTGTTTTTTTTTTGTGAGATGTAATAGCTTTTGTTTTACCATTAGTATATTATGGTTCAGTGTTTTATGTATTATTGCTACTTTACTTTTAAGTCTTCTGACTGAAAGGTCTCCAGATATAGCAATGTTTCTTAATTGGGTTACTCAAATTAAATGTGAATATTCCATTGCCTCATGTATCCGTTTTGCACCTGTTCTAGTTTCTCGGTATAGAGTTGTAATAAATTAAAAGTTAGAATCCCCTTTCAGACAGTCAGACGATGTAAAGGTCATCTGATTCTGTGGCCCACGGTTAACGAGGGTGTCATGTGGCCAGCACAACGACCAACCATCTTTACTTTTTTTCCCCGACTAATGTCAGGTACCCATTAGTGCTGAATAAGCTCCGAGGCGCCCTAAGATCCCGAAATTAAAAATTCCAGTCTTCTTCGGGATTCGAAATTGGGAGTCCCTTTTGTAAGCCAAGCGCTTTACCGCTAAGCTAACGCGTCTCCATAGAGCTGTAGTGTTATTAATCGATGTTTAGTAAAATAGCTAGATTTCAGTTCATTTTTTTTTACCTCTTAGAAATCATCAGATTTTTTGTATATTTCAGTTAGACTTGTTAGAGTAGCTATGATGTGATTTGTGATTTCTCTGCTTTACTCCCAGTCTTTGAATATTTTGTTAATATATCACCATGTTTAGTTTTGTATTTTCTTTTTGAAGTAACGATTGTAATATAAGACAATTTTAGACTTACATCCTCCCACAGCTTTAATAATTCCCTATACCTATTACTTCTGTCATTGGTAAGGTATCAAGTTCCAAGCCGTAGCAACTCATGTCAAACTGAATGTAAAGGGATATTCAAAGAGGCCAAAGTCGTTCCTGGGAAACATTGGCAGTGTCAAGATGAAGATGGTAACTGTAGCCGTATGTTAATTTCCTAGTTTCATTCAAAGACAGGCCTGTCCATTTATTAGTTCTCTTCCCATCGCATCCTAAGTCGGACCCCAGAGGACCTTGTGAAATAGCTATAGAGTCATAGAGTTTAAACTTGCGGTTTTTTTTTAAATAGTAGTTAGCAATCCATCGTGGGATCTAAAAGCTGCACTAATCCTCTAACGCAGGGGTTCTCAACCTGTGGGTTGCGACCCCCTTGGAGGTCGATAGACCATTTGCCAGGGGTTGCCTAAGACCATCGAAAATAAGGATTGTTATAACCTACATTTCCTTTGCTGTATGTGTGTGTGGGGGGTCACGGCAGAGTGGGGGATTGTAAAAGGGGTCGCCGAGCTTAAAAGGTTGAGAACCGCTGATCTAACCTCTTCATGGTGCCGTCTTTATAAGTGATACCGTGGTTCTTTCTGCAGCATCTCATTTCCATTGCTAGGATGCTTGTATTCATTAGTAACATTATTATAGGATAGAGATTCGTAAAAGAGCGCTCTGTTCTAATGGTGGGGAAGGTATCCAGTAGTACGATCCTCTGACAGGTAGGAAGAATGGTGTCAGGTATGTTCATTCTCTTGAGGATGTTTACGTAGTCAGTTGTTGCATAATGTTTTGGCTAGCAATACATTTTGCTAGATAGCCATTTAAGAAATGATCACTTTCTCTAAAACTGATTTTTTTAAACCTTTCTTTAACGGACTATATATATATATATAGTTCGTCCATCGTGGTTCGATGATGACCACTTTGTCATCCAGTGGGCTGAGGGCTTTGCACTGGGGTTTTGTGCATGTGGCTGGTGATACCTATGCGAGCCCGGAATGCTCGGCCGCACTCTGGGCAGGTAATTCCAGCTGGAGCTAGTGTCGTTTGCCTTGCTTTCCTTCTCTGGCGTTTTTCTTTCGCCAGCGTTGTTTTTTTTCCTCAGCAACCTGTGCGCCGGATCTCACAGCGCGGCGCCATGATACTCTGACATGTGCCTCTGTCTCCCAGGTGCCTGGGTCAATGTTGAACTCCGTTAGAGAAGCTTTGAGGGTGTCTTTGTAGCGCTTTTTTGACCACCTTGCGAGCGCTTGCCTTCTCTTAATTGGCCATACATGAGACGTTTTGGGATGCGGTGGTCCTCCATCCTGCACACGTGTCCTGCCCATCGCAGCTGGGACTGCATCAGGATTGTGTGGATGCTTTTCAAACCCGCTCTTCAGTATCTGGCATTCTGTCTTGCCATTTGACATTTAGTATTTTTCTTAGACATGTCATGTGAAAGTGATTTAGTTTCTTGGCATGTCTTCTGTATACTGTCCATGTTTCTGAGGCATAGAGCAATGTAGGTAGGATGACGGCTCGGTAGACCCCTAGCTTAGCTATTTTTAATTATGTGGTAAAATGAGTCAATACCACAAGACTTTAAAGATGCCACAATTGTTCATCTATACAAGCGAAAAAGAAACCGCCAAATCTGCGACAACCATAGAGGGATATCTCTTCTTTCTATTGCTGGGAAAATCCTTGCACGCATCCTACTAAATCGGCTCATGCAACACATAGAACATGGTCTACTACCAGAAAGTCAGTGCGGCTTCAGAAAAGAGCGTGGAACCATTGACATGATCTTTGCGGCAAGGCAGCTCCAGGAAAAATGCCAAGAACAAAATGCTGACCTCTTCTCAATATATGTCGACCTAACGAAGGCATTCGACACTGTTAGCAGGGAAGGTCTCTGGAAGATTATGTCAAAGTATGGCTGTCCACGAAAATTCATTACCATGGTGAGACTATTCCACGATGGCATGAAGGCCCGTGTCCAAGAAAGTGGTGAACCATCAGAGCCCTTCGAAGTATCAAACGGGGTAAAACAAGGCTGTGTCCTAGCACCTACACTGTTCAGTATCATGTTCTCCGCTATGCTGACAGATGCATTCACGGATAGAGAAAACAAAGGAATAAATATTACATACAGACTTGATGGTGGCCTATTCAACCCGAGGCGGCTCAAAGCAAAATCAAAAACAAATTCAGCAGTAATCAGAGACTTGCTATTTGCTGACGACTGCGCCCTAAATGCCTGCCCTGAAGACGATCTACAAAGCATCGTCAGTGACTTCTCAAGAGCATGCTCAGACTTTGGACTTACCATTAACACAAATAAGACTGAAGTCTTATATTTACCTGCTCCTGGGAAAGCCTACTCGGATCCAAGCATCACTATAAATGGACACGATATAAATGCAGTGGACAAATTCACATATCTTGGCAGCACACTCTCCAGAAATGGAAATATCGATAACGAAATCAACCTTCGCATCGCCAAGGCCAGTGCATCATATGGCAGACTATCAAACAATGTTTGGAACAGACGTGGTATCACCACAAACACTAAGCTAGGGGTCTACCGAGCCGTCATCCTACCTACAGTGCTCTATGCCTCAGAAACATTTAACGGGCTACAATGACTCAGGCAACCCATCCATGCCCCCTCCCCTATTCTTTTTATTTAAGCATTATTCTTATAATATGGCTATATCTTCAGCAATAGTATTTAATTTATCGCCTTATTACAATGTATTTATTTATTTATTCATTATAATCATTGACATTAATTACCTAGTCTCTATTTACCTTTCATCTTGCATTGGTCAAACTCTACATACAGCGCTATGAAATACTGCACTCCTTAATCTTCGGACTCCTAGAAAAGTCTTATATTATTGATACGATTAATTCCCAAGGTACAGTAGATGCTGAAAGTCTTGAGCAAGACCAAGAATGGATCTCTGTAACCTGGGACAACAGTTCTGATCACACGTACAAGGCGAAAAATGAGCCTAGCAATAAACAGTCAACTATAAACATAGGGCGAAGTGGTGAGCTTTATATTTGAACTGACATGATGGCCTCTGTGCTCAGTCCTTTGCTTGTAACTTACAATACTAACATCATTCCGACCACAGCTTATGCCCAGGCATTCATCTCATTTCCATGAGATGATCTATAGTCGCTTCGCGACTGACGGTGGCCATATACAATACTAACAATACTAATACAGCGAAACCTAATATATTAAATTGTTTATGAAATAAACTAAAATAAGCTTTCTTTTAAACAAATTTCAATATAACTTTTATACACAAATATACATAGACTCTACTTGAAATGAGATACAGTAAAAGTGTCCCTTTCAAGTCTTGAATCTTGTGATCTATAGGGCAGATGATGATAAGGTAATCTTTTTCTTTGGCCAACTGTTGACTAGCAGGGTGTCATATAGGCAGCCCAACGACCAACAGCCTTTACTTTCCCCAACTAAAGTCAGGTACCCATTAGAATAAAGTAGACTTAAGGGCGCCACAAAAATGACACAAATCATAACCTTCGCGGGGTTTTGAACCCACGACCCCAGGTTTGGAAGCGCTTAACCACTCAACTACCGCTCCTCTATATACAGTAGTAACATTAATGAATTGATAATGTAAACAAATGTAATTCCCTACAAATACACGTTTTTGCGTCTCACTTCTCTCGCTAGTCTCCCCTTCAACTTTCAGTCCTTTTTATTCACTTCAATTACGTAAGACCACCTAGTGATTTCATCAGTAAGCTCTTCGCCATACAACCAGAAAACATCCGCCCCAACTTTCCAGACAGTAACACAGAAACACGCACTTTGCACTCCGTCAAACTGTGATAACATGGTGACCTATGGTTACTTGGTGATCAGCAAAATACAATGCCTGTCACCTGTGATGATATGATTTTAGCAATTTTTGTAGATTTTTTTTGGTTGAGATACAGATCTTTATGGGATTATGCTCCAGACAGCGAGTCCAAGTAATGAGTAGGCGTGTAAAGTAACACTTAATAAAATTAATACGCGGAATAAAACTTTAAACAAAAAAAATGTTCTTTCTAAACTTCACTTTTATTGATAAATTTATCCATACAGATTTCACCTGTAAGGATAACGTTTGAATAAGCTCAATGAAATTGCAAAATGTGAAGTTACTTAAACAAACTATTTTAACTTCCATTAATGAGACAGAATTTCTTGTTCTTTAGTAATTGTGTTGTAGACTTTTCAAACTCCAGGCTCAAGTAAGCTCGTCTCCAAGGCGCTATGGTTAGAGGTGAGGCCAAAGGCCGAGCACATATGGGAAAACTCCCCAATAGTCTTTCTCTTTTCCAGAGACTAGAGACCTTTACTGTCAGTCACTTTGTAACATTAGATTAGTTAATATCAATATAGCGACACTTTTTAAAATGTATTAACAACGAGCTAAAGATACTACTCTTTATACAACCTTAATAGTTTATTTTAACCATAGGCCTAAAGCATGCAATAATAACATGGTTCTCCAGCCAATATATATTTTTTTTATATTGTAAACATGTGTACAGGGGTTAAACACGAAGGAGTTATGTGTGACTCGTGCAAGGTGTTCCCTATCAAAGGTATTCGATGGAAGTGTGCACGGTGCTTTAACTTTGATCTCTGCTCTGCCTGTTACCATGGTAACAAACACGACTTGACCCATTCATTTTGGAGATATGATAACGCCCAAAACAAAAGGTAATAATTGTGGTCATTGACAGGGTTAATAATTGTGGTCATTGACAGAGGTAATAATTGTGGTCATTGACAGGGGCAAATTTGTGGTCATTGACAGGGGTAATAATTGTGGTTATTGACAGGGGTAAATTTATGGTCTTGACAGGGGGGAAAATTTGTGGTTGCTGGCTGATGTAAAATGTGGGGTCATTGACAGGGGTAAAATGTGTTGTCATTGGCAGATGAAAATCGATAATCATTAACGTAAGTACGGACATTGACAGAGGTAAATTAGTGGACATTGGCAGGTAAATTTATCAACCATTATCGAGATTTTGTTGTTTCTCTTGACATAATTTTATAGAGGATATACACTGCGATTCAATAGCCTCCCTCTATAAAATGGTCTCCGTCTAGCTTCCGGTTTCTAGATTACGAAGAAAAATGCCACTTTCATTCTGTGTTGATTTCTTTCATCCCCAGATTTCAAATACCATGGCGTTATAAAGATACATTGAAAAGCCCTATCTACGTCCCAGGCAAGCAAAGTGAGAGAGGCGGTGCAGAAGGTAACTGGAATTTTTTACTGATTTTTATTGAGTTTTTTTTTCTTTCAAATATATAAAGAAATGTTTTATGAGTTCTGCACAATGACATTCCAAAAACACTTCTAGGTGTAAAACTTTGAAGGATTGATACAAACCATTATATAGTACTACGTCCATTATTTAACAGTACAAAGATCGAATATTTATTTACTATCGTTTTTCTGCCCTATTAAGTAGCAAAGTAAGAAACCAGTGCATCTATTTCTAAGCGGCTTCTTCTGATGAAACAATGCCCAGATACCATTGTATTATCCAGTTATGTTGGAAGCACCATCATAGCTTTAGCCTTGCAGTTTAGTTAATGATAAATGAGGATTTTTTTTTTAAATTACTTATAACTTATTGTTTGAATGTTTACGATCAATGAATGTGAAAATGGGAATATTGTATATAAAATAATTTCATACAAGAATCTGGTCACCTGATACATGAATAAAATCAGTTAAATCCTACCGTTTTTAAGTAACAATATCAGGTGGCCGAGCCTTGCTCGGTTAAATAATTTCATATTATTATTATAGCTTTTATATAGCGCTACTTTCATGCTTATAGCATGCTCAAAGCGCTTTGGTCCAATCTCATTTGTGGACCAGTGGGGGGGAGGGGGTATCTAGGAGTTGGTTTTCCGTGCTGCCTTTGGGCGCTCAGTAAACACAACTCTGCCCGAGTCGGGTGTCGAACCTCTAGCCCCCTTCTAGGTAGCCAAGCAAGCCAAGCTCAAGCCGCACTTAGCCTCTCGACCACGCTTCCCACTTTAATATACCCGAAGTCATTTTTTGATTTTTTTTTATAATTACGAAAATGAACGATTGGATAAAGACTACTAATTCGAAAAATTTCTTTAGTATTCTGTTTGTTCTATATGTAAATTGGTACGTTCAGACATTTAATTTTGGAATTAGTATATTCAATTATGGCTTTAGTACGAAACATCGAGTGACGCAAATTTCTACGTTATTGGGGAAAACTTCAAAGACTTTCTTACAAGCCAATAATAGTAGGCTACGATAGTTTTACGCTGTCTAGACTGTAGGAGGACTTAAGAGACTTGATATTTTATCGCCATGTACAATTACATATAGAACAAACAGAACACTAAGACTGTCAGACCATAAGAAGTTCATACCGGCTTTTGCCATCCATCTATCCCAGTGGTGCTACTGGTGCTACAGCCCATGGAAGGATATGGCCTGCTTTTACACATCCCTCCATTCAGATATCTTCTAGGCCTTTCGTCACCACACCCTAACCCCAAGTTTTTTACTAAGGTTTATAGTTAAATCAAAAGTGGCTGCAGCGTACGCAAACTCGTTGACCGCTTAGAATATTGTGTGTTGGTTTCCTTTTCGAGTCGATGTGAAGCTCGAAGTCGCAGATCCTCAAGTTTCCTTAAACGCTCCTCAGAATTTTCTAGCTTGACGATATTACTAATGATTGCATTTACGAATAATAACGTTATGTCAATAAAATATTAACTTCACGTCAATAATAATAATAATAATAATAAAATTATTATGTTTATATAAATAATGTTTGTCTAAATGAATCTATATAAAAGACCTTCTAAAAAAACAAAGATTTAGATCGAACAAAATTATAATAATATTTGTCTTCTATAAATTTAGAGTGGAATTGGCAATGCTGTTACATCTAGATCTAGTCTAGGAAAAAAAGCGATTGAAATCTGGCTGAAATCCTATAGCTCAGACGTAGACGTATAGATCTATTTGTTTTCCTGAAAAGTTGTGAACATCTTTTCTTCTAGAAATTACAACAGAAAACCTATTAGATTATTATTAGATCTCTTCAACGCCGAAAACCTCCTGCTATTAGGGAAGAATAACGGCGAGCAACATGGCGGTTTTTTCGACGGAGAACTGAGAATCTAGTTGTAAGTCTAGAATCAAGACCTAGATCTAGACGTAGATTGTTTGTTTGTTGTTTTACATGTTTCGGATGTTCCTTCAGAATTGAAGATAGTTACTTCCTAGTCCAAACCTCCCGCAGGACGACGGGGGATGGGAGCGGGCAGGGTTTGAACCCGGGACCATCGATAAATCCAAACGACAGTCCAGCGTGCAAACCGCTCGACCAGGCAGACATCCAGATTCCAGATTCGGCGTCCATATCTTTCTTTTCGGCCTACATTATAGCTAATTAAAAATATACAATTAATCAAATTCTTATTTTAACGTGCCTTATAATAAAGGGATCAAGCGATTAATTTGTAGAAACACTTGGAAGCACTTGAGCGTCTTCATATAACCACGTGCTTGATTGATGTTCACTGTTTTAAACCTTCAACTACGGTGCGCAAATAGTTTTGTCTATTCATTCAAACGCGATAAAACTTGTTGCAAAGAAATGCTTTAGTGAACGGATGTAAGCCAGTGACGTAGGAGGTGTCAAGTTTTTTTTCCCTTTGACGTCGTGGGAAAAAATTTCATTCATAAATTCTCCATGTCATTCATAAAACCTTCAAACCAAAATAAGTTTTTCCATAATGAGACATTTTTCAAACCGATATAACGGTCAAACTCGAGTTTTCCCGATGTGGCCAATGAGCTGAGATTTTTTTTCTCACTAACATTTAGATACGTTGAAATTTTAAAGAAAATCGTTAGAGCCGTTTTCGAAATAGAAGAAATATAAATATATATATATATATATATACAAGAATTGCTCGCTTAAGAGTATAGGATTTCCTGTACACATACTATGTACATATGACTAGTAAAGTTTAAACAGTCAGCAACTTGTTCCTATTTCACACTTTTTTGTTAAAATGTTGCAGTTGTCTTTTACGTGGTTCTGCAAAAAGAATAGTATCTCTTATTTCGTAAATTGACGGTTCTTTTTTAACACATCAATTTGCATTTGATTTTTTTTTTCTTGAACAACGACTGTAATTAAAAGGATTTCAGAATTAAAAGAATTTCGAAGAAATGATTTCGTTTTTAATTTAAAGCATTTCTTCTCCATATGTCTACAGAAGTGAATCTTGCGTGTGGAACTGTGCTTGCAATAAAACCCTGGGATGAAGACACGTCCAACAGTGCAGCTACAGTGGCGTGGGATAATGGAAATACTAATACATATCGTCTTGGCTGGCATGGAAAAGTCGATTTAAAGTTGAAAACTGCAGCATCTGGTGGTCTTTTCTACATATTCCATCTGCCAATATTAGGTCTGTGAGACTTATGTCAATGAAGTGTGCAACATGGTTACGATAAATTGCATTAGTTTCCCTTTCAGCCTATGCGATTTTTAGTGGATGATTAAAAGGGCATCTATTTTTGTGGCCCACGGTTAATGATGGTTTCAGCACAACGATCAGCCGCATTTACTTTTCCCCAACTTATGTCAGGTTTCCATTAGGTGGACTTAGAGGCGCCCAAAGATCCCGAGGATGTCAGGGGAAAATATTTTAGAGCCATTGACTTACAAACACTGTTCGATAGTGATGACCCTGGGAAGGTACTGGGCTTTATCCGGCTGGTGAGATTGTCTGCGAGGATCTAATTTGTGAGTTTGTGGACATGTACTATTTACACCAGATTTTTATCAAATTATTAAATTTTTCCTACTCTTACTATTTTAATTATGAATAGACCTTGATTTTAATTATTTAATTGTATAGGATTTGGCCCTAGTTTTGTAAAGGAAAGTAGTCCTTAAGGAACTGCGGGCACGACATGGCCTAAATTGTGCCCATGTACCTAAAACCAAACCAAAGATCCCGAAATTAAAAATCCCAGTATTCGCCAGGTTTCGAACCATGCCAAGCGCTTAACCGCTTCATAACTCACATAATAAATATTTAGATTATTAATAAGAAAAGCATATTTCTTTCTGATTGTTGTTACTAAATGTATAAATGTTTGTTAAATGATTTACATGTTTCGGATGTTCCTTCAGAGTTGAAGATAATTACTTCCTAGTCCAAACCTCCCACTGGACGACGGGGGATGGCATCGGGCAGGATTTGAACACTGGACCATCGATAAATCTGAACGACAGTCCAGCGCGCAAACAGCACGACCAGGCAGACGTCCTTACTAGTACTTGAGAGTTCAGATAACCAGTTCTATATTTGAGATAAACTTTGCCATGTTTTTTTTAGAGCAAAATTCTGCACTTCTTGAAATTAATGTGGCAAAGGGTTGTCCTGTGGCTATTGGTTCCTCACAGTAACTATGAATTGTTTTGTGAGCGGGCTCTGGGAGGTCAGGGCTAGTGCACTGGGTGGTGATGCTTGACCAGATAACGATAGTGGCTCGAACGCTCTCTCTAATAGAGAGCGGGGCAACGAAAGGGTTTGTTAGGCTGGTACCTGGTCACTGATAGGCGATGTGGTGCCGTCTCGGGGGGTCAGGGGCTTGAGTCCTCCTCGGACTTGTCTATATTTTGTCATGTTTTTCTCCCCTTCTTCTCTTAGTAAACTTGGTGCTGCTATTATTAGATGTCACGTCATGTTTTATTTATAGCTCCCAGTTCGTGTTGTATTGTTGTCTGATGGTCCCAGGTTTGAACTCTGCCCCGGCGCTAGATCCTCAATCTTTCTGCGGAATGTTTGGGCTAAGAAGAATTTATCTTCAATTCTGAAAAACATCCTAAATATGTAAAGCCAACCTCGATTAGGCCTAGAGTAGATGGGAATTCATGTTTGAATCCGACTCAGCAATGACAGTATCTTTTGATTATCCTCTGCCGAATATGTTCACATGTTCTGTCTCATGTTTCTATGCCCAATAAAAGGGCTAAAAAATGATCGCTGTTGGTGTCAGTATGGCTTATAATTTTCATTTTGTTCTGTAGTTTGGGTGAAAAGGAAGAACACCATGTTTTGCACCTAAAGCTAGACATTGTAACGCTTTTGAAAAGTAAATCTTATTTCCCATTTTCATTATGCACATTTTATGCACATAGTCAAAACTTTATTTTAGATATAGTTATTCAATTTAATCTTGCAGTATCTTTCCATTACACTGTCCCAAGGACTGCATACATATTTACTATTGTATGTACCATGCACATGGATAGAAAGCCAGAGCTACATATGCTAACACACTGGTGAATATAAATTAACCCTTTAATAAGTAAATATCGATTTGGTTTCAAAACAGGTAAAATGGAGGTGACACCGTGTCAGTTTGAGCCTGGAGATGCTGTCACTTGTAGATATGACACAAGGCAAGTGGAAGTCTTACAAGTGAACCATGGAGGCTGGAATCCACAAATGTCTCAGGTGAGGACGCTCGATTTTGTCAGTGCAGTGCAAGTCTGGAATCTTTGAAAACAAAAATTAATTCATCAAATTCATTAAGAAAATATTAACTTACATTAGATTGAAGAAAATGTTGTTTAAAGAGGGCTTAGAGTGTTCCGATTTAGTGGGATCTTATAATTTTTTATATTTCACTTTTTAAAGATTTAGTCAAATGAAAGAAAATGTATAACCATATGATAATTCTACAGGATTATGATATTACCCTGCTGTGATTCTTATACTGCTATACTGTGATTGTTATGCTAATGTTATGTGATTCTTATACAGATGTTATGTGATTGTTATGCTGACATCATGTGATTCTTTTACTGATGCCATGTGATTCTTTTACTGATGTCATGTGATTTTTTTGCTGATGTCATGTAATTCTTTTACTGATGTCATGTGATTCTTTTACTGATGTCATGTGAGTCTTTTACTGATGCTCTCCTGTGAT
>JADKLZ010000166.1:29566961-29591690 GCA_021533235.1 Biomphalaria straminea
ATATGTATGTCTGGGAGTCCATTATGAAGCAAAGAATATTTGTACACTTTAATGTATGATTGTATATATATGTCTAGAAGTCCATTACGAAGCAAAGAATATTTGTACACGTTAACTCTTTCTCTCTGTAATTATTTACCACATTCTGTTGGAATCAACGTTGATATCGTCAGTTAGGAGAGAAGGAGTTAATGTATGATTGTATATGTATGTCTAGGAGTCTCCATAATGTTTACACTTTTATTTATTAATGACAGATGTATATTGTTAGTGATATTTTATTATGTCCGTACAGCGACACATTTTGTATCATTATTCAATAGACACTTACAATAACACATTGTTTGAGCCTGCTAAGTTTTAAAATGTAGTCATTATTATTAATAATAAAAGAAAAAGTATTTTTGTAATTGACATGTTATTATATCAATATTGAACTATGTTCTGGTGGAGGTCGGTAATGGAAACGCTAATTACCACTGGACAGATGTGCTGGGTCGGACTTTGTTTCCGCATGAGGTACAACCGTATGTCAAAATGCGATCTTCTTTGGCGAGCTTAAAGAAGTAAGGCGTAACAGAGGTGACCCTTCCCCCCCCCCCCCACGTAAGCGCTATAAAAATCAACTCGGGCGCCATTTTGCGTTAGCTGGCATAGAGGACAGTAACTGGCAGCAGATAGTTTCAGAGGGAGACAATAACAGCCCTTTTTGAAGACAAGGTTAAAAGAGTAACAGGAGTGTTAATCACTCCCCGTGTGGAGAAAGGCTTTGTCGGCATTACATACTTTAAAAAATGGCTTTTGTTCAGTCTTTTGAAACACTGCACTTATCTTTATTGGTTTTAATCGGAAAGAGGACATTATTATTAATTAATAATAAACAAATAGGCAATTAACAAGCGGTAGTAGAGAAAAATTAACAAGAGGGCTAACGGGCGTGCACTAAGAACTTATTGAAATTATAGATCAATTCTTTTTGTTTACTTGGAAGCATTGAAGTTCAAATAAGCTCCCTTGATATTCTTGAGTTTATTGTGAAAATCTTTAACGACTTGCGTATTTTTTTGTCTTTATTAAAAGAACCAAATACTCCATTTATTTATAAATATCCCCAATACAAGATAACAAAAACATGTAAATTATTTTTTCTTTGTGAACTTCAATATTTATTTTTTAACAAATTTGTTTGAGTCCTATTTTGAAATGCTTGCTTGAGATTGTTGTGTACAAACCGCGAGACATACATTTGAGACCCAAAGAAAATGTCTTATCTGAGACAGGCGCAGAAGACTTGAAAAGAAAACTAAAGTAGACCTTCAGCGTTCAACCATTTTGTCTGTGTCAGGTGTGGGAAAATATGCAGGTCACGAATGGGTTTGTATAGTCATTGGAAACACTGTACCTAAGATTGTGACATTAATATTCTGCTTAGATACATCATACATGCACTATTTTTTAAACAAAAACATCGGTAGGCCTACATCCTTCAGCAGAGTGTCGGAGGATACAATCAATAGGAACTTTGGATCTGAATGAGGAAACTGGCAACATTTTTTTTAAATATCCTTTTCTTCAATCCTTTTGAGAAAAGAAGAGATAGTACTTATTATGACAGTCAGGGGTGGCCAACCTATGAAGCATGCGTCAAAAGTGGCGCATTGCACAATTACACGTGGCGCAATTCACCCAAATTTTTTTTTTAAAAAGCCTGTTCGCAGACAATGATAATAATTGTATCCTAGAAAAAAAAGGTCCACAGGAATTTAAGTTACTTGCAATTACGACGCCCAAATTGACCGCAATGTTTATAAAAGTAATCAGACCAAAAACACGTTGATTTAATCTTAGACCTTCCAAAGCAGACCGGTGCGAAGGACGGCTTGATAAGTCCATAGAGATGTCACCAGCGACGTTTACAGGTTCTTCCAAACAGGTGTTCTTTACATAATTTACACATGGTACATAATGATGTAGGAGGCGCGGTGGCTGAGCGGTAAAGCGCTTGGCTTCTGAACCGGGGGTCCCGGGTTCGAATCCTGGTGAAGGTTGGGATTTTTATTTCGGGATCCTTGGGCGCCTCTGAGTCCACCCAGCTCTAATGGGTACCTGACATTAGTTGAGGAAAAGTAAAGGCGGTTGGTCGTTGTGCTGGCCACATGACACCCTCGTTAACCGTAGGCCACAGAATCAGATGACCTTTTCATCATCTGCCCTCTTGACCACAAGGTCTGAAAGGGGAACTTTACTTTTTTTTTTACATAATGATGTAACCCTGTTTCCCCCTTATAAACCTTTTCTGACCACGTGCTGACCAGCAAAAATGACGTGATTTATTTTGTTTTGTTTTTGCGTGGGCATGTGAATGGCCTCATTCAGCCGGACCAGTCGCTTGTATGTAGAGAGATCTCTTTTCGATTTGACAGATCAAGGAGTTATTTTTGAGGACTCTCTTTTAATTCATTGTGGATTATTGTTTGAGTCTTTTACAAGGGATTATCAATTCATCGCATCGGACTAATAAAGGATGATGATTCGGCTTCTTCTGAAAGAGTCCGTATTCAGAGAAAGAGCATTGGCCAGATAAGAGGTAATTTGTTTAGAACCTTAAATAAACATGTAGGCCTACGTAGGCTATTTTAAAAGCGTCATCTAAGTGCCTATTGCTATCATAAAGTGCATTATTTTCTTATGGTAAAGACTGCACAAGAGTTGAGAAAACAAAAATTTTACCATAAATGTTTGTATAAATGTCTCACGTCTGCTACGCATCAGCTCCATTAGTAGTCTCCCTTTATAGGCTACAATTGAACTGTTTGTGCTCCCGACTGAAACAAACAAGCTGTTTTGTACGTCAGCTTTGGACCGAGGATGTGTTTGTGTGTGATGTCAGGTGTGACGGAAGTGTCTTTGTGATCGTTCTTCAGGTATGGTTGGTAGTATCTGCCTATAACTTAATCTCAAATCCTGAATACTCTATTTATGTTCTTTTTTTGGTATCTAAAGCCTATCATAATTTGAGCACTATTTGAAATCTTTTTTCGGTAGTTATCAGTGATCCCCGTTTTGTTTTGTTTTTTTTTTACAAATTTTATTTCGAGAAGTTGTCACATCTGTTGAGAAGGTTGTCTGTCTGCTGTGACTAATGATATTGATGGTTGATAGTCGCAATTTCTAATAACTTTTTATTAATAAAACAACACTATCACCAGAAATTAAAGAATGATACGCCTTATTAAATAACACAATTATTTATTCAGTTAAGCAGGGCACAGTCCACTGTAGTCAAGTATAGAAAAAAACACTTTCCTTTCCTAAGCATTACTAAAGCGGGTCTCCTTGTCCGTTGCTCTGACTCTCAGCCATCGGTTCTCAACCTTTTATACTCGGCGACCCCTTTTTACAATCCAAAATTCTGCCGCGATCCCCCCCCACACACACACACATACAGCAATAGAAGAATAGACAGTAACAGTCCATATTTTCGATGATCTTAGGCGACCCCTGGCAAATCGTCAAACGACCCCCAAAGGGGTCGTGACTCACAGGTTGAGAACCCCTGCTCTAAGCTATTTCCGTTCTTAGTATTTAATATAAGGTCGCGTGACTAAGGAAATCTCCGATTAGTCCCAATTTCTACGCATCCTACTTCTCAGTCCTATCGAGTCTCTCTCGCAGTTAGTCAAATAGTTATGGTATTTGGATTGGATGTTAAAATTTGCCATTGTATTACCAAACGAACTAGCCCACAAGTAGCGTGTCAAACTATATTTATCTATTGGTATATTTCCTCATAATATGTTATAGATATATGAAGATAATGAGGGCGCAGTGGTTGAGCGGTAAAGCGCTTGGCTTCCGTACTGGAGGTGCAGGGTTCGAATCCTGGTGAAGACTGGGATTTTTATTTCGGGATTTTCGGGCGCCCTTGAGTCCACCCAGCTCTAATGGGTACCTGACTTAGTTGGGGAAAAGTAAAGGCGGTTGGTCGTTGTACTGGCCACATGACACCCTCGTTAACCGTAGGCCACAGAATCAGATGACCTTTACATCATCTGCCCTATAGACCACAGGGTCTAAAAGGGGAACTTTACTTTTTTTTTATATGAAGATAATGCAATTAAAACTTACAAGATGAATTCATGAATACAAGTGATATTCCGTAACATATTGTATTTCGATATGTAGGTAGACTTAGAGACTTATAAAATCTCAATATGTAGCAAAAAAAATCTACAGTACAATTGAAACCTTAATTATTTTGAATACTTTACTACAAGCTTTTAAAAACTATATGATATTGCTAATATAGTAAAGCTTAACATTTGAAAATGGAGAGACCATTTAGTGAAACAACATTTACGGCATAAGTAGATCTCTCATCAACAAGCTACTCGCTAAAGGAATGCTCATGATTGTAAAGTAAAAGTAAAGTGTTGTCCTCTTCAGACCTTGAGATGTATGGGTCAGATGATGTTAAGGTCATCTGTTTCTTTGGACAACGGTTAACGAGCAGGGTGTCATGTGGCCAGCTCAACGACCAACCGACTTTAATTCCCCAACTAAAGTCAGGTAACCATTAGAGTTGGGTGGGCTCAGAGGCGCCCTGGAAATCCCGAAATTCAGAATCCCAGTCTTAACCGGGATTCAAACCCAGGACTTCAGGTTCGGAAGCCGAGCGCTTAACCATTCGACCACCGCGCCCCCCTCGCTTTCGATTGTGACCAGGTTAATTTCTCATAGAACGTATTTAATCTTCAATGTGAAAATTCGCAAGTATTCTAGAGTTTTGATGTTTTTGTTTACTTTTTCTTTACACACCCTGATGTGCAGACACTTGTTTACATTACAGCGTAACCGCTAAATCTTGGAGCCAAGCTGATAATCACAAAATATGCCCTTGTCGATTGAGTTTACTTCTACAAAATTTAGTAGCAACCCTGTTTGGGCAGTCATAACAAGACACACACTTTGCTGTCGCCTCCATATCACCAACATCACAATAGTCATCTAGTCATCATCCTGTTTATATTCGATGCTCGACAGAACTAATGATAAAGAGCCACTTCTGTGATTTAAAAAATGTAGCATTGACACTAGATGATGTTTAAGTGAATGTAACATTTTCACTAGGTGATGTTTAGGTGAATGCAACATTTTCACTAGGTGATGTTCAGATAAATGTAACATTTTCACTAGGTGATGTTCAGATAAATGTAACATTTCACTCAATGATGTTTAGGTGAATGTAACATTCTCACTAATTGATGTTTAAGACTTTAGGTGACTGTAAAATTCTCAATTGGTGATGTTTAGGTGAATGTAACATACTCACTAGGTGATGTTTAAGGGAATATAACATTCTCATTAGGTGATATTTAGGTGAATGTAACATACTCACTAAGTGATGTTTAGGTGAATATAACATACTCACTAAGTGATGTTTAGGTGAATGTAACATACTCACTAGGTGATGTTTAGGTGAATGTAACATACTCACTAGGTGATGTTTAGGTGAATGTAACATACTCACTAAGTGATGTTTAGGTGAATGTAACATACTCACTAGGTGATGTTTAGGTGAATGTAACATTCTCACTAGATAATGTTCAGTTGAATGTGACATTCTCACTAGATAATGTTTAGGTGGAACTTGTATGTCTCCACATATATTAGAAATCTCTATGAATAGTTTGCCTTATGGTCTATCCGATGTACAGATGAAGGAAGTGTTAATAAGTAATATTTTATATGTAATTTTAGAAGGCAGGCTATATCTTAATTTCTGTAAAATTGTAACATTTTCTAATCTTTCCCGTTGTGTAGTTGTCAACATTGAAGTTTACTTTAACATTAAGTCTCAAGAAAATCAAAAATCTTAGTTAAATTTGTTTATGTAACCTATAAGGATGTCGGACTTTTATATAAATTTGAAAGACTGATTGTCAACTCTGAGAAATGAGCGTATTGAGACTTTTATATGAATTTGAAAGACTGATTGTCAACTCTGAGAAATGAGCGTATTGAGATTCCTTGGGGCAAAATATATAAAAACAGGTTTAAAAATAACTGTAAATAATTGTTTCATTAATAAATAGAGTCTGATACAAAATAAGGCAAAAATATCAGTCGGACCACATAAAATAATAAAAAATTCAAAAATAATTTTGTATTCGGAAGTCGTTTTATCGAATCGTTCAGCTGTAGATATCGATACCAAATTAAATCATCAGCAAATAAAAAGGCGAAATTTCGCTTCCTTGATTGAAATTCTGAACAGAACTGAACTTTACATTGTACAGACTCGGATAGAAAGGTTGTCTAGTTAAAAACAAAAATGTTGGCGATTGTAGGATTTCTTATTTTTGTATCAACTGTTTCAGCATTTCCAGCTGGTGAGTTTATTATTTTTATTTTTATTATTATTATTTTATAAAGAACGATTATTCTTTCTCTGGCGCAGCCAGGGTCGAGTTTCGTTCAAGAGAAGCAATATTCATCATAGTCACTTTAACAGTTTCCACTGAGGAATTTTCTGGTGTTGTGGCAGGTCTGCAGCAGTACCGCCGTCTGACAGGCAACGAGAATCTTTTTATGAATGGTAAGGGCCTTAAAGGTATCTGTGAGGTCAGTTGTCATTATCCCCTCAGTTGATATAACAATGTGTTATATTGTTATTTTAAAAAAGATGAAAAGACATTTCTATAAATCAAATAAGAACATAAAACTATAATGCTATTTAACCTTGGTTAGGCCAATAATAAAATATGCACCCTCTGTTTGGGGCCCCTCAACTCAAAAAAACAATAAGAAACTAGAACAGACACAAAATAGAGCAATGAGATTGATAACAAACGAATATTAATATTTGACTAGAGTAACACATTTAGTAAAATCACTTAATTTAGAAAGCCTTCAGGAGAGAAGACTTGAAAGTACAATAGCAATTATACATAAAACATTGAACCAAAATCTTCCAATACAAAAACAAAATCTAATAAAATACTCAGAAAGACACACAAAGATAAAGGTACATTCCTCGTTCCATGTGCTAGGACAAATCTGTATAAATGCTCTTTCTTCTAAGTGCTATTAGAGCATAGAATGGGTTGCCTGAGCTAGCCAGGAAAACCATTGACTTGGTAAAATTTAATTCATTGGTTAAATACATGACTGAATGCATGACGCGTATGATGTAATATCTTTTTTTGAAGTAACGTCTGTATTATATAACTTCTATAAACGCTTTATCTCCAGGCTTAATTTCCCATATTTTCTTTGTTTTTCCATTTCAGTTTTCGTTATATTATTGGATAGCAGTAGTGGTTTTATTTTCTTTATTGTCAATAAAGAGCCGATCAGGACTATTCAAATCCATCGTTTTGTCTTTTAAAATATGCCTATCCCATTTGTCTTTTAAAATAGGCCTATCCCAACATAATAGAGGATCGTATAGACGACTTTGCCTAAGGCTTTACAACAGGAATGCGCAGTGAAGCAAATTTTGCTCTGTTCCTTATTCTTAAAACTTAAGTCAAAGTCTTAGCCACAGGGCCGGCCCTAACAATTCGCAATCCCTATGCGAAACGGATTGAGCGGGACCCAGTCATGGTAGGGATAAGGATAATAAGTGAAAATTAAGATTTTGGATTAGAAAAAAAAATCGTCTTTGCATTACCTTTTTATTAAAATGAAAGTTCAAATGGCATTTTTAATCACTTTTTAATTGGCGTTTTCCATGTTGAATGACAACCCAAAATGACAATTTTGTCTATTTTTAACGACATTTTTATGAGTTTTCGGGATATTTTAATAAATTCATGAGATTTCCATGAGCTCCTGGAAAAATCTGGAGGCCGCGGTTATAATGTTTTGATTTAATAATTTACACATAGAATTAGCGCGGGGCACATGAAAGTGCGGGGCCCACTGCGGCCGGATAGGTTGCAGTGGCCTAAGGCCGACCCTGCATAGCCATCAGGTTTTTTTAAATACATATACTGCATGGCCAAAAATAAATTTTGCTTAAATATTTGGCCATTGGGTCTAGTACGACTGTGGTTCTCAATCTGTTCCGTGCAGGTACCATACTAATTTTTGACTCGGGTGTCACTTCAAGTCACTGATGTCAACGATCAACCCTTAAGTATAATTTTTAAAAGCGGATACTAAGTTGTGACATGGCTTTTGGCTTACAGATCAGCAATGCAATATCTACGAGCTGAATGCGACAGACATTGTCCTCCAATGTCTTGGTAATGAGACAGAGCTGTTGGGTGACCTTATCTTACAATGGCAGACTCCATTTGACGTCATTTGCAGGTAAGGGCGCGACAATTATGTCATTTAGCGTTTGCCTTTCTTTTCTTTTGTAAAATATTATAACAACTAACTCTGTCTGTCTGTCTGGTAAACTTTTGAACACGTTATTTCTCCAACATCCATAATTGAATCAAGTTGAGACTTTACATAATTATTCATTGACAGAGAGACCATAAATGAATCAATAAAAAAGTTAACCATTTAATTATTTTGTTTGATACCAATAGTGGGAAACTACACTATAATATTCAGCAATATGACTAACGAACTATTTTGTCCCCTTGGATGATTGTTCAAGTCATTTCTTTCACACCATTCTGTGATCAATTTGAAACTTTAAACAATTATTTATTGTAACTAATAAAACACAAATCAATTTAAAAAATGTAAATGTGGAGCTCTTCCCATTAGATATTTTTGTTCGTGTCTTCTTCATCATTAAAATATATAGCTGTAAATGTGGAGCTCTTCCCATTAGATTTTTAATATGTTTACTATTTTGTTAGCACCTCTAGCATACATTATTCTTGTTAATAGTAATATAGTTATACGATTCTTCTTATTGTTATTATTGTTATTATTGATTTTTACCCCTATTAAACTCTCAACTCAAAAAAACTCAAAATTTATTTTGACAACTTTTCATTATCCTATCAGCTGAAACTTTCGTGCATAAACTCATGCTCTTTAAAACTAAAAAAAAAACATGCAAGGAAAATAATATCTCCCATTGCGTAAACCTACGTGTTGCCATGTTTATCATCTATCTTTATTAATTAGAATTGTTGCAAAATCATGTCAAAGTAAAATAGGACAGTGGCGTAGCCAGGGATTTGGGGAACTTACTTAGACTTACTTAGACTTACTTAGACTTGCTTAGACTTAGGTCCTCCCTGTGCCGTTCGGCGCATTGGGCGGCAAGCTTTCTCCATAAAGATATGTCATTGGCAATGTCTGAAGCCTACTTCCACCTGGTGTCCACTGTTCTGAGGTCCTCCATGAAGGTATGACGCCAAGTTATACGAACACGCCCCTATTTGCGTTTTCCTCGTATTGGCCTCCATGTCATCACAATTCTTGGTATGCGTAGTTCATTTTGTCGTAGAACTTGTCCCGCAAACCTCATGCGACGTTCTGTCACAACCTCACTGAGTGTTCGACTGCCAGTTCGGCATTTGATTTCTTTGTTTGAGACTCGATCTGTGTAACTGACTTTCAGAATCCTTCTCAGCCCTTTTTGTTGAGCCACATTTAGCCTCTTATCAATTTTGACAGATGACTTCCATGTCTCCCATGCAGGGGCGTCCCTAGCAGTGCGCGGGGGCCCTGGGCGAGTGTCATATGCGGGGCCTCATATGTATCGTACCAAATCACGCTAACGGGCTCGTGCGCTTCGAACGCTGTTGGCGAAAATGTTTGTTGGTATTTACTGTCATAATTGAATTGCGTCTTGCGTCTGACTCTTTGTCTGTCTTTTTGTCCCACTCATTGTCTGGCTCTTTGTTCCTTGAATTTCAGAGCTTACATAGTAATTCGAATCATATCAAAAAATATCGTATCAAACATACTAGTTTATGAGAACTGGTTTTCGAAACTGACTATGACAATGGAATCTCCGATCGCGGGACCCCCTCAGGCGCGGGGCCTGGGGCGGTTGCCTCACTTGCCACCCCCTAAGGCCGCTACTGCTCACATGCATATGTTGCAGTTGGAATGACGATTTGGGGAACTAGGGGCTTGATTATTTTTAGGCGCCCCTGCATTTTTTCTTTTAAATCATGACATGAGACAATGTACTTAATAAATATATGTTTAAATTCCAATCTGTACAGTATTTAATTAAAATTAAGAAAAAGTAATCAATGAATAATACCATTGTTAAGTTAAGTTGGAAATGGGGTGCGCGGGGTTTACATACACTTTGTATGAAGACCGAATACATATGTAACGGTACCATAATGGGTCGCGTGAATTACTTTGATTTAATATACATTGGTGGCACTGTATAGTAATTGATACTACCGAGAGATCAAAGAGATTCTTTGTAACTAACTCAAGCTTTCATAGTCAAAACCTTAAGACCATTATTTTTTATGTGTAAACTATTCGTTTTTTGTTGTTGTTGTTTTCTTTGGATGATACTAATTGCGAAAGCATAACTATATATATATATATATATATATATATATGGCCACCGTCAGTCGCAAAGCGACTATGGATCATCTCATAGAAATGAGATGAATGCCTGGGCATAAGCTATGGTCGGAACGATGTCGCCCACACATCAGTTCCCCCCACTCCACGCAGCTGATGTATCCAAAGGAACGGCAGTGCCGATACAGTTTGGGGTCAGCAGCGTCGCAGGTTCTGCCAGAGTGTAGCACTGGGTGCTACAAACTGCCTTAGGGTCGCCAGCTCCTGATTTTTCCTCAGGGTTGACTCCCAAAGCCTTTCCCTTGATTGGGTATAGCTGCAAGGCAGCAGAGGTTTGAATTCAGAGTTTTCCTTCTCCTAGGTGGGTAGCCAGCCATGGCTAACGAGCCCCTTATATATATATATAAAATTAAATAGTATTAACTTTTCAATTACAGCAATCTTGATAGCGTCCCTTACTTCCTTGCCTGTGTTCAAAAAGAGATTATCAGTTGTCTCCCTTACGGTGAAGATTTACTCGCCGTGCTACCAGACGAAGAGAGGATGGTTGACGGACTGACATTCATCTGTGATAAGAAAGCAGGTAAATTCCTAAACAAGGCACACACCAGTGATCCCGTTACTCCTATATATGGAGACGCTTTTGTTTCGGTGCAGTTATTTCTATGACTTGATAGCCCTATAGTTTTACAAAGCTTATATCAATTCACTTTGTCTGTCTGTCTGTCTGGTGCAATGTTACACGTTATTTCTCCCTCGCCCATTCTTAGATCAAGTTGAAACTTTACACACATATTAATTGTACCTAGCAAAACATGAATCAATTTAACAAATTAGCCATTTAGAATTATTAGTAGTAAGCTCCCCTTTCAGACTTTACTTCGCGATCTTTAGGCCAAATGATGAAACAGGCATCTGTGGTTTACAGTGTCATAAAGCCAGCACAACGACCAACCGCCCTTTCTTATCCCCAACTAATGGAGCAGGGTGGACTCAGAGTCTCAGAGATGCCCTGGAGATACCTAAATGGAAAATCCCAGCCTTCGAATCTTGGACCTTCAGTGTTAAGAAGTCAAGCTCTTTCCCTTTCAGTTTTGTATTTTTTTCAAGTTATATGAAAATGTGTTTGCATCTCTTATCACTGTAGAACCAAAGTTTCCTTTTCTAGCTCCATTTATGGTTTTCTAGTTGGCTACAATAGAAGTTAAAATTTTAGCTTCATGGTCAGGGGCGGACTGGCTATATGGGCATTTGGGCAAATGCCCGGTGGGCCGGTACCAAAATGGGCCGGTAGGGCATACGAAATTGCCACATCGATGCCACTATGGCACAAATCAAATTTTTAAAGGTTTTATTCTATTCTCTTAGTGTCGTGTTTAAAAATAAAATCTTTCACAGACTATACAGTGTAATACTATCGTAATCTAACACATTTTCAGAAATAATGTAATAGCCTTCATTCGTAGATAGTGATACAAGGAGGCTTCAACCTTTCAGGGCCTACATATATTTACTGATTAAAAAAGGCCTACAGTGCATATAAAGATATAGAGTTCAATGTATGTATGTATATCGATACATTATCAATACATTATCGATACATTATCAAACTTAACAAAGTGATTTTGAGGACAGGTAGGGTTAGGCCCCTTCATATGATATAGAATTTGTAGGCCGGATTGTATAGAAATGCCCGGGCCGATTTTGACACCCAGTCCGCCTCTGTTCATGGTTATTGGTTAGTTTATCTCCAGTAAGAAATTACTGCATCACCGAGGCCAGGAACTCGCTTTTCTACTGGATCGTAAACCCTGAAATAGCTGGTCGAGTTTACATTGAAGGACTTTTGCCTTGATTCACCAGGGACATGACTTCTTGGTCATTCTATATATTCTGCTATTAGTCTAAGGTTGCTTGTGTCCTTTGACGACACTTGTTTTAGAAAAAAATTTATTTCAGACGACACTTATTTCAGATAACACTTGTTTCAGGCGACAATAGTTTCAGATGATACTTGCCTCAGACGACACCTATTTCAGATAACACATGTTTTAGGCGACACTTGTTTCGGGTGACACTTGTTTCTAATGAAGTTTGTTTTTTCAAATGACACTTGTTTCAGATGACACTTGTTTCAGATGACACTTGTTTCAGATGACACTTGTTTAAGGTGACACTTGTTTCAGGTGACACTTGTTTCTGGTGACACTTGTTTCCGATGACACTAGTTTCAGCTGACGCGTGTTTCAGATGACACTTTGTCAGGTGACACTTGTTTCAGATGACACTTGTTTCTAATGACACTTGTTTCAGGTGACACTTGTTTCAGATGACACTAGTTTCAGCTGACACGTGTTTCAGATGACACTTTGTCAGGTGACACTTGTTTCAGATGACACTTGTTTCAGATGACACTTGTTTCAGGTGACACTTGTTTCAGATGACACTTGTTTCTGGTGACACTTGTTTCCGATGACACTAGTTTCAGCTGACACGTGTTTCAGATGACACTTTGTCAGGTGACACTTGTTTCAGATGACACTTGTTTCTAATGACACTTGTTTCTAATGACACTTGTTTCCGATGACACTTGTTTCGATGACACTTTCCTCAGATGACACTTGTTTCAGATGACACTTGTTTCAGGTGACACTAGTTTCAGACGACCTGTTTCTTCTCGTCCACAGAACTTGTTGACACCGAGTGCATGAAGGACACTGAAAGAGAACACACGCAGTGCCTGGTCAGCAAGATGTACGGTCTGAAAAATATGTTGGGAGAACCCAGCAAACAAAATATACAAACAGCTATGTGCAGGTAGGGGAGATCATATAAACCATTGATTTTTTTTTTCGCGCGTAATTTTTTTGTAAGTAAAAGGAGATAAATATAGTAAATAACAAGATTACTAAGAGAGTTTGTGTGATACACAAACTCAGAGGCGGCCCCCGTCGGATCCCTGTCAGATCCGCCTATTCGCAAGATGTTTCGGATGTTCCTTCTAAGTCCCTGGCTCAATTCCTGTATGCTCCCATCCTTAAACTATCGCAATATTTCTGAAAGAACAGTAAAGGTTAAATCATTTTTTCAAAAGCCTTTAGTGTTTTTTTCTAACCGTGACGGACAGACCAACCAACAGACAAAACGCACAAAAATATGCTTGTTTCATTCTAATGGGGGCACTAAACAATTTTTTTTTAAATCTGATTTTTTTTTTAATTTAAGAAATTAGTTTAGAATCATGTCATTGCCGGGCTTTACACTAGTACACGAAAGTCGCTGCTAAAAGTTCATTTAAAAAAATGTGCGTGATATCCACAAGTGATGATCATTTCTTATAGTAACATTTCCTCCCTTACATTTACGTAATTGTTTTAGAATTGGTGTTTTGTTATTAAAAAATCGCTTGCATAATTAATTTATAAATTAAACGGTTTGCTTTTAGAAAACTAAAAGTAGCCATTGCACCTAAACTTTTCAAGCCGCATTTAATGGTGAAAAAATATTTTTCGTATCTCTTCTAGTTTTGGCGCCCTGAGTGTGACAGACGGACAGACGGACATTTTGCACAAACCTAATAGCGGCTTTTTCCCCTTACGGTGACGCTAGAATGTGTTTGTTTTTTTGGTTTGGTTATCTACGATTTTTCTGTAACATCTTAGCGCCATTCCTAGCAGTGGCGCAGCTAGGGTTGGGGAGGAGGGGGAGATTTTGAAAATCCCCCCGGGCTCCTAATTGAGAGGGGGGCCCAAATGAGTGTTTCTTACATTAAAAATTAACTATTACGCAAAATGCAGGGGCACCAAAGAGGCCAAGCCCCCCCCCCCCGGGTCCCAAAACGATGAAAAATTCCTAGCTACGCCCCTGATTCCTAGGAACCTCCTTTGTAGTTCTGCAGTCAGCGTTCAAAAATCTCAACCTCGTGTAAGAACGTTGCCGTGACCTGCGAGAGCATAGAGGTCTAAGCATTTTTTTTTTTGTTTCAGATCGTTGTGAGTTTTGCAAGTTCTGCTGTAGATTTAATGTGGCTTATCGTGTTCTCATTTTTTTCAGCATGGTTGAAATACAGAGATCTTGTTCTAAGTTATTTCATGGTAACTGCACTGAAGATACCCTAAACCTAGCCGATGAGGCCTACAACAGGCTGCTCAGGCTTGACAACTGCACTGCCGACAACACGCTCATAATAGAGAATGAGAAACATGTAAGTCTTTTCAAGTAAAGTAGTGGTCTATAGGGCCGATGGCGTAAGGAGGCGCCCAAAGGTCTTGAAATGTGAGTCTTTTAAAGTTAAGTTTCAGACCTTGTGGTCTATAGGGCCGATGGCGTAAGAAGGCGCCCAAAGGTCTTGAAATGTGAGTCTTTTAAAGTTAAGTTTCAGACCATGTGGTCTATAGGGCCGATGGCGTAAGAAGGCGCCTAAAGGTCTTGAAATGTGAGTCTTTTAAAGTTAAGTTTCAGACCTTGTGGTCTATAGGGCTGATGGCGTAAGGAGGCGCCCATTGGTCTTGAAATTAAAAAGCTCAGGATTCGAACATGGGACCTCCAAATTGTCAAGTATTTCTTTCAGTCTTTGCATCTTGTGGCTCAGATGATGTATAGGTCATCTGTCACTTTTCCCAAACTAGTATCAGATACCCATTATAGTTGATTGGACATGGATGTGCCCTAAGGATCCCGAAATTAAAATTCCAGTCTTCACCGGCCATGTAACAAGATCTTCGGGACTCGCAAAGACCATCCTCCAGGGAACAGTACCAGGAAAAAGAAGAAGAGGCAGACAGAAAAAGCGGTGGGAAGACAACATCAAAGAATGGACAGGCCTACCATTGAAAGAGGTTTTAAACAGGGCAAAGGATAGAGAGGAATGGAGAAAGATGGTCCACAAGTCTTGCCTGGCGCCCCAACGGTCCACCAGACTAAGGGATAGGTAACAGGTAGGTAACTTCACCAGGATTCGTACCCAGGACCCCCAGCTCTCCACGAGAATCAAACCAGGGACTTTCGGTTGGATAGTGTTTTACCGCTCAGCCACCACGCCTCCATGTTTTTAGACAGTCGATATAATTCTTTGGCTATGGTGAGGTGGCTGAGTGGCAAAGCACTTTCAAACGGAAGGTCCCAGGTTTGATTCTCGTGAAGACTGGGATTTTGAAATTTGAGATGTTGCCCCTTTGCTTCTAAGCCATCGTGCCCTATAACCTTGCCTTGTAAGTAAAGTTCCCCTTTCAGAGCTTGTGGTCTATAGGGCAGATGATGTAAAGGTCATCTGATTCTGTGGCCTACGGTTAACGAGGGTGTCATGTGGCCAGCACAACGACCAACCGCCTTTACTTTCCCCCAACTAATGTCAGGTACCCATTAGAGCTGAGTGGACTCAGAGGCGCCCAAAGATCCCAAAATAAAAATCCCAGTCTTCACCAGGATTCGAACCCGGGACCTCCAGTACGGAAGCCAGGCGCTTTACCGCTCAGCCACCGCGCCTCCACACCCTTGTCTTGAGCCTATCCAATTCAACTTTTTATCATTGGTGCTAGACATGTCCAATTTACAACCTGCAGGCCCTGAGTTTCCCGTAACGCGGTTCTATCATGCCCGGCCCATACTTTCCATTGAATTTGAATCTAACATTTTTACTGTGTTGTGAGCCTGTAACAAGCGTGTCAGTAATGTATATTTAAACCCAGCCCAAATACACTTAAACACTAAATCAGAGGAGCTTGGTAGGCTGGAAGATTGTTTAAGAATCCAAAGGAGAATTTGTATTAACATATATTTAAGCTTTATAATGTATCACTGATGTTATTAGAATACTTATTTCGAAAATAGATTTCTAATTTAGAGACATGAAGTTCCTTCGCTATATCCATATCATTATTCTGTGTTTCAGTTGGTGACCCTGTTACTTCGTAGCATGCTGCTTCCGTCCAGGACACAAGGCCATCACTCAAAACAATTTTTCTTTTGATATATTAATATGAAGCATCGCACAATTCTCCTGCCTTCAACCTTCTCTTCCAGTTTCTCACTTCCGCTCTCTTTCTTTCTATCCTAACTCTCTCTCTTTCCCATTTGCTTTCATTTCTTTCTCCTCTTTAAGTGCACTCCTCTCACTCTTACTCTCTCTCATGTTGTTTTCTGTGATATATTAATGTCAGAAAGAAGGTTTTAATTATTATGTATTTAGTTCATGAGACTGGAATAAAAAATTTGCAGTTCTAGTAAATGTTGATGTATTCGTGAGTTTATGGTATTCAGATTTTGTTTATCTTAGATTTAGACATTAGTATTCTCCTTGTTGAAGACAAAAGTATGCTTTAGTACAAGGGCGTACAATGTGAAACAATGGACCTCATTCACCCATCGTAAACAAACAACAAGAACTGGCGATTTGTTTATGAGCATTGCTGTCACCAAATCAATAATATTAGGATTAAATTTAGTGACTTCGATTTTTTTTATATCATTTTCTTTTAAAATTTTGAAACTAGCATCGTTTTTTTTTTATTATTAAAAGCTTAATTAGGTAACATACATATTTTCTTGAAAAAAAAAATGCAGCTCCACGGCACAGTGTGCATATTTACCATAGTACCTTGTGGTCTATAGTCTATAGGGCAGATGATGTAAAGGTCATCTGATTCTGTGGCCCACTGTTAACGAGGGTGTCATGTGGCCAGCACAACGACCAACCGCCTTTACTTTTCCCCAACTAATGTCAGGTACCCATTAGAGCTGGGTGGACTCAAGGGCGCCCGAAAATCCCGAAATAAAAATCCCAGGATTCGAACCCGGGATCTCCAGTACGGAAGCCAAGCGCCTTACCGCTCAGCCACCGCACCCTCTAAATAAAGTATATTATTTCTCAATTCATTAACTTTTTGCTCGATTTGGTTGTTGTCTGTTACGTGTTCATTGGACACACGAAAGCAGTATTCTTCAACATTACACACATTGACCACAAACCTAAACCTTGTAACATCTGACATCTCAGCTAGAGAACATTGTGACACTAAACACTACAGAAGGTGGATTCACAAACGACAAATATTGTTAGTACAATTCGCTTTATTTCTACGAGTTCAGGTTAATAATAGTAAGTAATAGAGGCTTTCGGTACATTGTATACTTTGCATTCAAATATCACCGTCGTGAGAAACCCTTGTGAGTTGTCCATAATACGGTAGATCGTCCTTCTAGAAAAAAAAAGAATAAAACGTTTCTAGTGTTTAAGACATGACAAAATATTTTTTCTAATAATCCAATATAAAAGGAAAGCTTATCTAAAGGTGAAGAACTCCATCCTTATTGACCTTATCGGTCAATAATGTAGAAAATATTTTCCTCTTTATCTGTGACATTTTAAGTCACGAGTGGTAATGTTTTCCCTTTGCAACTTCTTGTGTGACTAAAGAGGCCAATCCTTGATACACAGCTGCGGTTGCAGGTTGGGCATATAAAATAACCAGGCGCGGCTGCATTTTCAGCCTTCTTTCTGCTTCTGTTGTGTATGGTATCTGCAATCCGAGACCCTTCTCTTATGCACTCTCTCCATGTGGATCTATCCAGTGCTACTTTTTCCCAGCTGCTAGTGTCAATTTTAAATAGCTTCATGTCGCGTTTGCATACATCTGTATACCGTAAAAGTGGGGGACCAACGGCTCTCCTACCTTTAATAAGATCGCCATACAGTATATCTTGTGGTAGTCGACCTACTGGCATTCTGCGAACGTGGCCAAGCAAGCCAAGGCGTCTGCTGCTGATAACAGAGCGGATGTCCTGGTACCCTGCTCTTTGTAGCACTTCCTCATTGGTTATCATATCTTGCCACCTTATTTTAAAGATTCGCCTTAGGCATCGGAGGTGGAAGACATTCAGCTTTTTTTCCTGCCATGAGTAGGTTGACCATGTTTCACTTCCGTATAGCAAAGTGCTCATCACGCAGTTCCGGTAGACTAAGGCTTTAGTATTGTTAGTCCTCTTTATATAGTGTTACAAATAAACAGTGACAAGTGGAGGTCAGCTTGTGACACCGTCAAGATGACTCAGGATCGAGTCTCTCTCGCATCTACTCTGCAAACAAAGACAGGATGTGCCATGCCTTCACGTGTGATTTTAGGGGATACATGTATAAGCAAAGACATGATGTGCCATGCCTTCACGTGTGATTCTAGGGGATACATGTATAAGCAAAGACATGATGTGATTGTTGTTCCGAAGATACCAGTAGTGTTTGGGCAATATCGGAGAACTGATTAGGGACTCTATAAAAGCCAGAGAGTGAATGTGAAAGTTAGTCGTAGTATGGAGTCGTAGTATGCAGCCGTGATTAGAGTCGTAGTGAGTCGTCGGTAGAGTGGAAAACGACCAGAGTTGTGTGCGACTCGATGCCAGTTAACTAGAGTAGAGTTAACTGGAGTGGACTGCGGTCGTCGTTAAAGTATCTACAGGCGGGGGTTCTCTCAACCCTTCTATATGGCTCTGAGACATGGACACTATATAGAAAACAGCTAAGACTCCTTGAGCGCTTTCACCAAAGATGCTTGCGCTCCATCATGGACATACGATGGCAGGACCGCACTACAAGGACCGTCCTTGCGAACGCCGGTATGGACAGTATAGAGGGACTTCTTATGGTTCGACAGCTACGCTGGGCAGGGCACGTATCCCGTATGGAAGACGAACGTATGAAAAGGCAGTCTTTTTTTGGTGAGCTAATAGGTGGTCGACGTAACAGAGGCGCCCCACGGAAACTCTTCAAAGACCAGCTTAGGCGTCAACTTTCCTTGGCTGACATAGAAGAGAGCACCTGGCTGCACGCAGCGTCGGAACGAGACAGCTGGAGGTCACTCACAAAGGCCGCGGGATATACATTTGAGACCAAAAGAAAATCTGCCGCCGAGGACAAACGCAGACGACGAAAAGAAAATCTAAACCGACCACCTGCGGACAATGGTTTTGCTTGCCCTGGATGTGTCAAAATATGTAGGTCATAGCTGGGACTGCACAGCCACGGGAAACATTGTATTCCTCACTAATCTTCGGATTCGAAGACAAGCCTATTATTATTATTAGTATTGAGATATGAGTTTTATTTATATGTATACTGTGCACACTGTTCATCTGATTCTGTGGCATACGGTTGGGGAGCGTTATGACATGATTAGAACGTACATTTATTTCGGGAATAATGAAGGGATAAGTTTTACTTAGTTACGGAAATGACGAAAAGTTAGATTAAAAATTAGAAAGTTAGATAAGACGCTAGAAACAAAACGCTATCTTTAAAGTGAAGTTAACGAATAAGATCTATACACGGCTAGATAAAGACGACATTGGACAGGACAGTTCATAATGATTAAAAGTATTTCTTGTTAATACTATCGTCATCTATCTATTTATTGTTCGGCCTTCGTTGGTGTTTTGAGTTGTTACAATTTACCTCCTGACACTCCTGTATATTGCATTTGTTGGATTCAACACCGCGATAGGCACGTAACAGGAGCGTGTCATGTGGCCAGCACAACGACCAACTGCCTTTACTTTTCCCCAACTAACGTCAGGTACCCATCAGAGCTGGGTGGACTCAGAAGAGCCCGAAGATCCTGAAATTAAAAATCCCAGTCTCCACCAGGATTCGAACCCCGGACCCCGGCTCGGTAGCCAGGAGCTTTACAGCTCAGCCACCGCGCTTCATGTAAACAGTAACACAAGCTACTTACGGTCGACACTTTAAATCACCGCAGCACGATCCTTCTAAATAACATCGTTCATCTAGTTTCTTGCAGGGTGGAGGCCTAAAACATACACACACACAAAAAATGATTTTAAGCCCAATCTTCCTGTATGCAAATTGTATTTTTAATGTACGCTTGTACCGTGGAGTTGCCGCGGAGAGAGGTTGTAGATAGAATAGCTGTTTGTTTAGAATCCCGTTTGTTTTTGTAGCGTAACATTTATTTCATTCAAGGACTGCATCACCAAGCAAGAGATTAGAGACAGTGTTTGTACCCCATGATCACCTACTTACTATCGTAGGCATATCATCATGAAAAAAAGACAAGCTTAAAATCTATGGGCATATTACAAGATCTTCGGGGCTCGCGGGGAACAGTACCAGGAAAAAGACGAAGAGGCAGACAGAGAATGCGATGGGAGGATAACATAAAAGAATGGACAGGCTCTAACTAAGGTTAAAGAAAGAGAAGAATGGGGAAAGACGGTCTACGAGTCTGGCATGGTGCCCCAACGGTCCAATAGTGTAGGAGTAGGTTAAGGTAAAGGTTTAAAAAAAAGCATTCAATTAATTAATCTACATTTTTAAGACTTCCCTTTCCGTCTTATCACAAAGTTACAAGCCAATTGGACAAGAAGCTAAGTCTGACCTTAAACATTATTTACCAACAAAGTTTTTAATTGGGATAATGTCATTCCCTCGGTTATTCTAACTGTCTCTTAACGTTTGTCAGACATTTTGTTTTGTCTATTTTATTTCATTTCATTTGGTTATTATTGAGGTATAGGCCGGGTCGAGGTTAACTCTCTGACATAGTTTACCAGATTTTCTTCTATAATTCCCAATCTTGCAAATATTGTTTGATAGAGAATTTGTGATTGGTTGGAGATATAATTTTGATTGGTTGGTTTATTTATGTTAATTTAGAGGTCAGTTCAGTCACAGGGTGACGCTGCGTGCTGAACAAAAGATTTGAATTAATTCCCCAGTCGTACGTAGATTCTCATCCAAGCAAGACGTGTATTATTCTAAGTCTCGTCTTAATATTCACACAGTGTAGATCGTTAAAAATCAATTTAGAGTATCTTTTACATTTTTTATATTAGATACAGATATATGCTGTATATATAGACTTATACAGTGCTTCCATGTTATTAATTAAAGTTACCTGTGCTTGAATTGAGAAGGATTTTCGCCTATTCATTACTAGATTACATTTAGATCGAGATATATCATAGTCCTTAGCAAGTCACAGTAATTCTTCTAGACAGCTTCAGGTGAGGTCTACTATTAGCACTCCTCAGCACCAAAGATGAAATAGCACTACTTAGCACCTTCAAAACAATAGGAGCCGAAGCACAATTGAATAGATTAACAGTGAGATAATATCAACATAGTGGCCTACAGATGCGCCCCACGGAAACGCTTCAAAGACCAGCTTTCTTTGGCTGACATAGAAGAGAGCACCTGGCTGCATGCGGCGTCGAACGAGACGGCTGGAGGTCACTCACGAAGGCCGCGGGATACACATTTGAGACCAAACAAAAGAAAATCTGCTGCCGAGGACAAACGCAGACGACGAAAAGAAAATCTAAATCGACCACCTGCGGACAATGGTTTTGCTTGCCCTGGATGTGGCAAAATATGTAGGTCACGGCTGGGGCTGCACAGCCACGGGAAATACTGTATTCCTCACTAATCTTCGGACTCGAAGACAATCCTTATTAGTGGCCTACATCAAACTTATTAGCTGACATCTTCTAATCCTCGGCATCACGGTTGCATGATCTTTCTCTAAGAGACAAAAGTTTAAACAGTGACACATAGCACTCTTCAAGACCATTGCTCCGTGATACTAACAATACTAAAAAAAGGAAACAAAAAAAACTTAGAAAAAAAAAACGTCTAAATGTGATTAAACTGACCAGTCTTTGTGTGAGATTTAACTCAATGCGAAAGACAAAGAAGAATGGAGTTAAAAGATCGACTGATTATGAGTGGCCCCCCAACGGCTCAATTGCCTAAAGGGTGAAGGTGAGAGGGTCTCGTGAGGTCAATAACTGTATAACTATCATCTGTCGAGAACAGTTTTTCAGTGACCCTTGGCTTATTTTTAGGTTTAAATACTTTTACGAATCGGTAAGTTTGCTATGAGAAAAAGACCCATTAATCAAGTCGTGAAGATAATTGTCAGGACACAAGTCTTGCACCAATAAAGGACGGGGAATTGCAGTGGTAGACGCCTTGGCTGGCTTGGACATGCACACCAAATGCCACAAAGTCAACTTCGAGAAATGTATGGTTATCTAATAGAGGGCTAGGGTGTTGCAGTAGTGGACGCCTTGGCTGGCTTGGACATGAACAACTAATGCCACAAAGGCCAACATCTACAAGAACAAAGGAGGGATCCTACATGGGGTACCAACAAAAAGTAAGGGCCCAACATAAATGCAAGCACATAGGAGGGGCCCGAATGGCAGGAAGGCACAAAGGAGGGGAACAAATATAGAGCAAGCACAAAGGAAGATCCTTGAATCACAGTGGTGAACACATCAAAACAAAGCTAGTAAAAGGACCAAAACGCTTCTGTGTCTAGTGATTGGGCCTAAAAATTGAGTAACCTGTCAGCTCTCGCGATGGAAGATACTGCCTATGCCATTGATAATAATTTAGAGTATTTATGTTTTTTTTTTCTTTTGTTTGTTTTCCTTATTGATAGTTGTATCCGATTTTTGCCAAAGAGATAATTTTTTTTTTTTTTAAGTAGGAGGAAATGTGAAACTAATCGACGAATTGACGTTATGCTGCTGCAGTCAAATAAAAACTAATATTTTTAAGACGTACTGCTAATCTTTTTCAGAGAGTTGGCATTTTCTAATGAAGCCATATCGAGGCGTGGTGACTGAGTGGTAAAGCGCTTGGCTTCCAAACCGGGGATCCCGGGCTACATTCCTGGTTATGACTGTGATTTTAATTTCAGGATATTAGGGCACCTCTGAGAATCCATTCAGTTCTAATTGGTACCTGACATTACTTTGGGAAATGTAGGCGGTCGTTTGGCTTGCCACATCACCACCACCTCCCTCGTTAACCGTAGGCCACAAGGTCTGAAAGGGGGGGACTTTACTTTTTACTTTTTTACTGGTAAATAGCTGCGATGTAAAACCTATAACTTACCCGTCTGGCACTTTTGGCGGTATTATAAATATTCTTTTCATGCTAGAACATAAAAAAAAATGTCATCACTTTAGACAAAGCATTCGCATTTTTAAATAAATTGTTTAATGAGTTTACATTAGAAAATAGAAGCTAGAGTTTATCCAGGAAAATTCGTTAATTAAAATGAAGTACAGAAAAAAAAGAGGCCGAAAGATATTGGATTACTGAAAAGTATAGCCGGCCTTGGGCATGCACTCTATGCGGCCCTACTTTCATAGGCAAGGGTTATTCTAATTAAAAGTTATTAAATTTAACCATTTTAACTTATAATAGGGTTTTCGAGGTCTCTTGATTTTCCTGGAGCTCCTGGAAATCTGAAATTGCAAAGTATACGAAAAAAAAAGTCATGAAAACTTCCTGAAATTATGAAAATATCATGATAACTTAAAATATGTGCTAAAAAATAGAAACAATTTTGTAATTTTTTGGGATTTTATTCAATATGGAAAACGTCAATTTGAATCGAGTTAAAATAAAAACGGCATTGTCAGTTTAATAAAAATAATAAGGCGAATTTTAACCAAAAAAAGTAAGTTTCAATACTTAATTTACTGTTATAGTCAATCTTAAAAAAAAAATCAATAGCGATATTTTGCTAGTCGATAGTAAATCTAAAAGACAGATCTGAATGTTTATCGGCTTTATGTTCGAAATCTACCTTCTATTGTAAATGGCTCGTAATGTCAATATGAAAGGTGACTGTTATGAAATTATAGTCTGTTTCTGTTGCCGTTCCTATGTTTACATGTGCTTGTAACTCGTGCGTAAGAATGTGTTCACGAACTGTGTGTTGTGTTGTCATTCAGTTTATTAAAGCCATACTATACAGACATGGTTTTCGATTCTGTTATCATTATGTTCATTACAGTGACTATACGGTGTGGTTTTTTTATCGCTCATAGTATTGGCATTTATCATATTGAATGACACCTCGAAATAACAAATTTGTCTATTTTATTTTTTTAAGAGTTTCCATGAGATATTAATCAAATCCAGATCTTTTTCGTATAGTTAGCTATTTCATGAGATTTCCAGGAGCTCCTTGTAAATCAGAAGGCCGCGGGAACCCTGTTAATTATAATGGTTAATTTTAAGAATCTATATATAGAATCAGCGAGGGGCTTATGTAAGTGCGGAGCCCACTGCGGCCGTATTGTTGCAGTGGCCTACGACCAGCTCTGCATGTTTATTATAGACTTTAAAATATTTGCCAAGAGACTTGTGAGACAAACCATACAGACTTAAGAACAGACTTAAGAACAGACTTAAGAACAGACCTAAGAACAGACTTAAGAACAGAC
>JADKLZ010000166.1:29601520-29631230 GCA_021533235.1 Biomphalaria straminea
TATATATATATATATATATATTTATATTTCTTCTATTTCGAAAACGGCTCTAACGATTTTCTTTAAAATTTCAACGTATCTAAATGTTAGTGAGAAAAAAATTCTCAGCTCATTGGCCACATCGGGAAAACTCGAGTTCGACCGTTATATCGGTTTGAAAAATGTCTCATTATGGAAAAACTTATTTTGGTTTGAAGGTTTTATGAATGACATGGAGAATTTATGAATGAAATTTTTTCCCACGACGTCAAAGGGAAAAAAAACTTGACACCTCCTACGTCACTGGCTTACATCCGTTCACTAAAGCAACAAGTTTAATCGATGAATGAATAGACACAACATTTTGCGCACCGTAGTTGAAGGTTTATTTCCGTGTATGCGTTAATTTGTAACTGAACAGCTATCAAGAACAGAAATCAAGCACGTGGTTATCTGAAGAAGTTCAAGTGTTTACAAAAGTTTCAACAAATTGATAGAAGAATTTGATTTATGTGCATAACTCTAATTAGCTCACCAAAAAAAAAAAAAAGACCGCCTTTGGCATGCGTTTGTCTGAGATTCTTCTCTCATACAGGATACTGCTCTGTCAAGAGTAAATGTCGGACTTAAACAATTCCCTCTATACAAAGGCCAAGGATACATATTTGAGCCCAACAGAAAATTGGCTGCCGAGGACAGACACAGACGCGAAAAGAAAATCTTAATCGACCACCGGAGGACAATGGTTATGCTTGCCCTGGATGTGGCAAAATATATCCACTGAACAAGATATCTAGCTAGCGGTCAACGAGTTTGCTATTCTGCAGCCACTTTTGATTTAACTATAAACCTCAGTAAAAAAAACTAAGGGTAACCGTTAGGGTGTGGTAAAGAAAGGCCCAGGAGATATCTGAATGGAGGGATGTGTAAAAGCAGGCCATTTCCTTCCATAGGCTGTAGCACGAGTAGCAGTATTATATAACCTTTTAAGTATAAATTATTTAACCGAGCAAGGCTCGGCCACCTGATATTACTAGTAATAGATCTAGATTATTCTAGATCTAGAAATTTAATTAAAATTTAAATTTAATTTATAATAATAATAATAAATAATAAAAAGTCTTTCTAAAGAACTGGGAATTTAGATTTAGCAATCTTGATTTATTTATATCTAGACTAGATTATATATCTAAATCTAGGCCTACCTCTCCTTGTCTTGAAGAGTGTCCAGGACGAGCTATCAGTGCAGTGTTGCCGATCACCACTGCAGTATCATCAACAAAACAGCAATCGGGGTAGTTTTCATCTTCTACAAGCTCAATTATATTGATGTCACAATTTTTTAGAACCTCCCTAATAGTTTCATATTCTTGCCTTGCTTTTTCTAAATCAATTCCATCAGGGTAATTATCTGATCCGACACTGCGGTTCTTCAATGAGTTGGGAACTCGACAGATGATAGCAAAATTGTAGTGAAACGCTGCCATTTTGACAAAAACTTCCGTATTCGTCTCGCTTTCAAATACCGGTGTCAACAAATGGTGGACTGGATCTAGATCTAAATCGAACAGGTGATTCATCAAAACAAGGAGTGACACATCTTGCATAATAATAGGCTACGGAACCTTGAAAATTTAAGTCGAAAGCTATAGGGGTGGAATCTATAAATAACAAACATACATAAGCCAAAATTAAAATAAAAAGACATTTATCAGTGTACAAATGTATTCCGTAGTAAACTGAAAAATATATAGATTAGATAGTTATGTCCAGTGGCGTCTCTATTCGTCGGTGTCACCATTCAGTACGGAAATCTCGGGGTGTCAACCGCTCCTCCCACCCAGAAAAAAGTTTCGTTCATAGAGATAAATAAATATAGACTGGCCAATAAGAGAGTTTTATGAAACGAAAATTTGTGAATTGCAATTGTGTGTAGTTTATTTTATGTCGATGAGTATTGTTTAATCTCTAAGACTGAAGATCTTGCAATTTTTAAATTTTTCATAATTCGGAAATCCGAATACAATAGATATTGTTACGACTTCGCTATTGCGCATCGCAAGTCTGGCTAGCGCACCTCTAGTGAACGGACTATAACAAGATGTTTACAAGAGAGTAACGACTTCCGCCAAAGGCTAGAAGTGGAAATAGAGACACTGTAGTAGTAATGAAGATGCTATTTGTGTATCTGTGATGTCCTGTGAATAAATATATGTCTCGTTGAGTTTGCCTTGTCACTTAGATTATTACAATGGTGTCAGAAGTGAGGATTATAGGCAGCTCAACGAGAGGAGGTAGGACTTGATCACAATGGTATCGTTCAAACTATTATACCAACTCTCAGTTAAAGAACTAAGGCAGGAACTTCGTGACCGATATGAGAAGCTTGGTGGTACCAAGGAGGTGCTTACAGCTCGTCTCCGGCAAGCCTTGATAAATGAAGAAGAAGATCCGGATGCTTACGTGTTTGAAATTAAACCGGAGATTTATGAGCTCATTCAAGTCAAGATGCATGAAGGTATTGTTGCAATGTGTAAACAAATGAACAGTATGGGGAACAAGGTAGATGAAATGGTATCACAAGTAGAAGGCCAAATAGACCAAATTGATCAAATTGAGTCGCAAGTAAAAGGAGGAATAGACTTGTTGGTGAAGGAGCCGTTGCCTGTGGACTCGTTGGTGAAGAAGTTGCATGGTCAGGACTGTGGCTGCACAAACAGTGGTGACGGAGACTCTGGGGATTGGAGCGCCGTCTGTGTCTGTGTTGTGGGCAAGTCTTGTGGTTGTGACTTTAAAGACGAGAAACGTGACAACGATTGCTGCGACGATCCCGAACGGAAAGAGAGAAATGAAGAAACTGAAGTCTGTTATGTGCCCGAAGAGTTTGTTCCTGTTGCACCTGTTACCAGTACCTTAATCAGCCGGACAGATCAAGACAACGTTGGGTCTGCGTCTAAGCCTGTTGCTGTAGACCTTAAAGACCTCTGCCTATCTACCGGTGCTCACGAAGGAAATGTGAAGCTCGACAACTGCATCCAGAACTTGAGCATGAACTGTGCGTGCGGCGCATCACACATAGAATTTGGGTGCCAAGAAAACCATCAACATGGCATATGTACTTCTGCCATCATCATTGACATTGGCATAAATGAATGTCAGTCAACCCACTCTACATCAGAGCTGTCAAAAGGAAAACATCTTCCACTTGAACGTGAACAGACCTATCTCCTGGACGTGAGACTGTTGGCTGAGGATGACTGCGGCGCATTGGACTTGGTTTGCAACTTGGCTGAAGTTGAACCTGTAGTCCCCACGAGAGACGTCTGTCGGATGGGTCTGCTGAAACGGCGTGTCCGATCAACGGCTGTGCTGAAGAAAACAAGGCTCGACACTATCTCGTTGAGTGTCAAACGGCCACGCCATCGCCTCAACAACAGCCTGATCAACTGGAGAAAGAGGAAGCGACGGCCGCGGAAAACTGTGCAGATGGTTTCGTGGGCAACAGGCACCCTACCGCCTGTGGCTCCCACTGATCGACCTCCACCTGAACTGTCAAACCTCAGCTGCAGTGTTTTTCTTTTCGGGACGAAAAGTGTTAAGACGGGGGCAATGTTACGACTTCGCTATTGCGCATCGCAAGTCTGGCTAGCGCACCTCTAGTGAACGGACTATAACAAGATGTTTACAAGAGAGTAACGACTTCCGCCAAAGGCTAGAAGTGGAAATAGAGACACTGTAGTAGTAATGAAGATGTTGTGTATCTGTGATGTCCTGTGAATAAATATATGTCTCATTGAGCTGGCCTTGTCTCTTAGATTATTACAATATGCATGTTTTCAAATTATCTAAGATAATCTAAGTATTATATAATATAGGGGTTTCCTAACTATAGAGAAGTCAGAACGAAAGTCCAGCGCGCATACCGCACTACCAGGCAGCCATCCGATGTAGGCCCTAATGTTGATCATCATATTCAGCCAGTCGTCTTGTAGCAGGCATTTTGAGTTCACGTAAATGACGCCAATAGAATGGCGGTACTTGACTCAGGAAACGTTTGCCCGTTCAGACGTTAGAAGTTGATAGATTCTTGAATTGCGTTGTTAAAAATGCACCGAAATGCTCCCACCCCTAAGTGACGCCACTATGATCTATATCAAAATCTAGATCGAGTTTCGCTGGAAATTTTACATCCTGTAAGCCTAAGTTCCTCGGTGTTTGTTATCTTCATGCTGAGATTAGTAACACGGTCCAGTTATCTGGCATTTTTCTGTAACGTTTTCCCTTCTCCGTACAGGGCGACCCCCCCCCCTCAATCATGCACCAGTTCTATCATTTATGAGACCAGTCTTAGCTTCAAAATCCTTTCAGAGTATCCTGCACTCATTGAAGGTGCGTCTCCGAGCGTGACCTCCGTGACCCCGTTGGCTGTGCTCCGAGTAGCAGTGTCCACATCTGGGATAGTGGTTCTCTTGGTTCTTAGAGAAGTAGGCCATTCATAGAAAGAATGGTAAAATACGCCTCACAAATTTACTCCAAAAAATGGTCATCTATTCATTATTTATAACAGTCCCCAGAACAATTATCATCGTGATAATCATAATGTATCGAAAACTGAACGCATACCATCATCAGTCCTCTTCTTACACACTAATTAGCAATGAAGAGCTCAATGGATGAGCATTAATGTTTACAAGTGTAGCTTTTTTTGCCATCAATCACGTAGGCCTAATTAATGTATAGTTCTATTTAGAGATAATGTTAAGTCTATATGTACAAAATGAGTTTTGAAATTTCTATGAATTTAATTTTATTCTTTGAAAGTGCAGTCCAGTGTGACATATCGATGATGATGTCATTTATTTTTTACTGTTCTGTTTTTGCGCTAGCAAGCTTCTTTTTTCTTCGCAGGGGAAAAGACTCTGTATTTCCTTGACTTCCCCTGCTATCATGTAATTACTTGAAAATTGTCAGACTTTGTGGAATTGAACATAAGTACTACAAGTAATGAAACTCTTGAAACTCTGCATTAATTTTGGTGGCCATTTATTTAAAAATCCTTCCACCTTTGTATATAAATCTCATTCTCAACATTATTTAAATGGTGTTGTTTAAAATATGTTGCAAACAGTTCCTTGTACGAAACACTAACATTTTAAATAATCTTACCTTTTGCCAAAACAAAAATGTGCGTTTTGTTGATTTGGATCCAATTGAATAAATAAAATATTCGCATGCATTGATAAGGTATAAACAAATGTAGCTGCCAATATGATATAGCAAGTGTGGTGGTTGGGTGGTATAGTGTTTGGTTTTCAAACTGAGGGTTCTCAGGTTCCAATCCTGGGATTTTTAATTTAAAGATCTACTTTAGGGCGCCTCTGCTCTTTTGGGTACTTGACATTAGTAGGGTTAGTAAAGGTGGCTGGTTGATGAGCTGGCCACATGACACCCTCGTTAACCATGGGCCACAGAAACCTTTACATCATCTGCTCTATAGATCACAAGGTCTGAAAGGGGAATATTTTACTCTTTAAAATAACTTTCAAATGAAATCCAACATTCATAATAATGGAAATAGTAATCTAGGACTGAAAAACTATAAATAACTTTTTGGTGTATCTAATGTACAGAATAAAGGAGATAATTATACACTTTTAAAAGGCTGTCATGCACTTCTTAGCACTGCAGAATCAAAATGAAACTGGCTATGCTCTTCTAGAGGGCATGGTGGCTGAGCGGTAAAGCGCTTGGCTTCCGTACTGGAGGTTCCCAGGTTCAAATCCTGGTGAAGACTTGGATTTTTATTTCGGGATTTTAAGGCGCCCTTGAGTCCACCCAGCTCTAATGGGTACCTGACATAAGTTGGGGAAAAGTAAAGGCGGTTGGTCGTTGTGCTGGCCACATGACACCCTCGTTAACCGTGGGCCACAGAATCAGATGACCTTTACATCATCTGCCCTATAGACTACTAGGAGACCACTAGGTCTGAAAGGAGAACTTTACTTACTTTTTTTTTTATGCTCTTCTGATTTGAAGTTCAATTTAGAGTATGTGATATGGTTTAGGTTATCATTATGGTGAAGACTGGGATTTTTTTTTGGGTGTTTCTAATCCACCCAGCTCTATTGGGTACCTGACATTAGTTGGGGACAGTAAAAGCAGTTGGTCATTGTGCTGGTCACATGACACATTTGTTAACTGTGGGCCACAGAAACATATGACCTTTACATCGTCTGCCCTATACATCACAAGGTCTGAAGGGAAAACTTACTTTACTATAAGCATAAAAAGGTAAAAAAAATAAAATCTTGTATAAAACAATAGTTTATTATCACTTGTACAAAATAATCAATGCAGTATTAAAATGAAAATAATTGTTTACAAAAATACAACTTTTTTTTAACAAATTATAAATACAATTTTTTAAATGAATAAAAAAACTATGAACAGAAACCAAAAAAAAAAAAAAAAAGAACACTAAAAGAAAAGGACGGTAGTTGTTTCAGGTAACACTTGAATTTCCTTTTGTCAGTAAGGACCTCAAGTTGGTAGATTGCTCCAACTGGGCAGGAAGTGAGACACATGTCTGACCAACTAACAACATGTAAAAAAAAAATAATTTGTTTTTTTTTTTTCAAAGTTTTGCTTAGAAAAAAATACATGTCTACACTTGGACCCATCACCACTTTAAACATTTCACATTGCCATTCACCCTTGCATTTAATGACAACATGACATCTACATCCTTATCATTATGAGATATTGAACAAACAATATAAACTGTCACTATACCCAAACATGGGAAAGGCTTCGGGAGTCAACCCAGGAAACTTCTTATCTTATATAATACAGACTTTACTTCAAATAATGAAGATGATTACGTCCTACACGTCATGCATCTAGTCATGCATATTAACCAATGACTTAAATTCTGCCAAGTCACTGATTTTCCTGGCTAGCAACCAGTGAGGCTAAGCCAGCTTGCAGTGCTACACCCTGGCAGAGCCTGCAATGTCTCTGATCCCAAACTGTATCGGCACTTAGATTTCCTTATACACTTCAGCTGCGTGGAAAGAAAGAAGATTCTGAGTGGAAAACATCTTTCCAACAACAGCTGATGCCCAGGGAATTCATTTCATTTGTATGAGATTATCCATAGTCTCTTCCCAATTGAAGGAAGTCATAATGTCACAGACACCGGAAGAGAAAAGGGGCTTTTATCTACTCTTAAAATTGTGATTCAGGAGAAAAAAAGAAGAATAACATTGTCATGAAAATATGAGGTCTACCGAAGAGTCAATGAGATTAATATGGAACCAAAGGTTCTATTAAAGATTTTTGTTCTACATTCTGGTTTTTGTAAACATTATAAAAGTTAGGCAATCTAAATGTTTAATTAATTTACTACTAGTTTGACTTATCAAACATACAATCTCTATATTATCATTTAAAAGTGTTTTCATTTTTATTAGTGTAAAAATTGTATTTTCTATTTTTGTCTCTGAGTTTAATTGCGTTTAAGAATAAAGAATCAGCTATAAAATATATTGTCAAAGCAAAAGATTAACTCCATAAAATAAGTGAACACAACAATAGATTTCTTTCAAGCTTTTAGCCACCAATAGAGTTGATTCTGCACCGCATACATTGTGGGTATAAGTTACATACTCTCCTACTCGAGCTACTTACGGGATTGTAAGTGTGCTTTAAACGCTTCATAGCTAACAGACGGATCATTTGTTCCCACGGCCACATTCTCATTGGTCTCTGCCTTGTTGATCTCAAACTTGACCCATTTGTAACGGGCACATTTCCTGGCTCCGGGACAGGACTGAATCAGGTTCTGTATGACGGGGTGGGATAGGCCAAAAAAGGCGAGACCCTGGCCTTCTGACTGTGCTATGGAGATGCCCCTGGAAGTAAATGTCAACATTTATACATGATAGAAAAAAAAACATGTCAGGTCAGAATTTTGTATATGCATGCATCAAGAATTTCTCCCACTTCCTACATCTGTGGGTCCTTTATAAAATACCTATGAAAATTATAGTCATTGAACTGGAGTTCACCAGTTAACATGAACAGAAAGACCCAACCTACTCCTAGACTGCAGGTGATAGCAGGCATGTTTCAAACCCAGGATCATCAATACGATAGTCTAAAGTGCATACTAAACCAGGGGAAAAAAAGTGGGAGGTAAAATAAAAAATTAACTTGACTGATTTAAAAAAAAACAAGGGGCCCAATCACTAGCTTACACTGTGCGAGTGTTATTAGAAATTTAATGAGCAACAACAAGAAAATAAAGTGTCAAGATTACCTTAACTTGTTTACAGCATTTATGAGCTGGCTGTGGCAGTCAACTGGGTTACTGGACTTAAACAGAATATCAGAACTGTCCTCTGCAGCTATCTCAAACTTAAAAAAGAAAATCATTTGAAAGAAACGAAGATGAGTTTTGAAAGTAGCGAATTTACATTGGTCAAAACTTTACTTTTAATGACTATATTAAATTAATAAAGAATGTAAGAAAAGACATGTAACCTTTACTTTTGTCATTTCAAACATAAGAAAAGTAAAAGGTTTTATTAACGGATGCCTTGTAATAAATGTCAAAGATGACAAATAATAATGGCAATAAAAACATAAGTTGTTTTATAACACTTGTTCCACTTTCTGAGAGATTCTAAAAGGAAAATGAGGCAAGATATTCTGAATAGCAGTAATCTGTCACGTCATAATTCATTTTTCACTATGCTCTGTTAAATAGGAGGTGGAGAGACTGAGCGATAAAGCGCTTGGCTTCCAAGCCGGGGGTCGTCGGGCTGGAGGGGTGTATCAGGATTTTAAATTTTGAAATCTTTAAGGTGCATCTGACTCAAACCAGCCTGACATTAGTTGAGGAAAAGTAAAAGTGGTTGGTTGTTGTGCTGGCCACATGACACCCTTATTAACTGTGGGCCATCAAAAGAGATGACGTTTACATCATCTGCCCGATAGACCTATGGTCTAAAAGGGAAACTTCACATTACTTACTCTGTTTAATACTGATAACTTTTTGGCAGTTAAGATATATAAATAGCTGCATGATTTGTACAAGTCATTTAAGTTTGCTGCAAAGTTTGTTCATTGATGGAGTAGTGAATTAATAACAAACTTACCAACGGCCCATCATTGTTATCTGATATCTTGCAGGTGTATAAACATTTGGAGTCCAGCTTATGTAAACTAGCATAGACCCTTGTGATACAAAAACCCACTGGGTAGATAGACTCAATAGAATGAAAACTTAGACGATCTGGTACAATCTGGAATTACAATAATAAAAATAATATATAAAGCTTCCAAATGTTTAAAAATATGTTTTAAAATGTTTGAAGTTTTCAAAAACTATTTTATAGAATACTTGTTTTAAATAGAATTCTTCAATGATAAGAATGATCTTATCTTTTCGTCTCAAAACCTGTTACAATAATACAGACCTATTTTTTTTTACTGCATGAAGTTTTAAAACTATAAGCAGACACTGAGGTAGAGAACTTACTGAAACCTCAACAGGGACAAAATGTTTGAAGAAAGGTTTACACTACAGGGAATACTCATTAAAAAATAATTGAAAAATGACCAAAAAAAAATATAATGAAGTAAATTGTGTTTAAGAAGGTTTAGGAAACACTATTTCTAAATCATCAGAAAACAGTAAGTGAGAAAAAAAATAACAATGCCTCAGACACCAGAACTTCAAGCCGTGGAAAATCTTTTATAAAGTGAGAACATTATGGCTTGATGGTAGTAAAATATTGTTATTGTGAAATAAATAGCTGTGCTTATCTTTGCACTTACCTCCCCTATACTATGAAGAGTTATATCCCCAAGAACCATGGGGAAAATTGGCCTCCCCAAAGAATCCAACATCAGCGGAGGAATGACTTTCTTCACAGCTCCTTTTCCTTTTTTAGGGCGAACTGAAAGATTTTCTGTAAACAATATCATTTCACATATTAGCATAACACTGTAACATTTACACTAACCATCTATTTAATAGAGGTTATTTTAATTTGATTTTTCATTGATTTTAAAATGGGATGGTGGTTTTTGAATATGTATGAAGGCCTCTAGAATGTGCTTAATTGAGATACAAGTTATTAAATGTGTTTTTGAAGCCTAGAATTTGGTGAATACATTTTATTTTCGAAGGACTAATTTAAGAGTAAAAAAGAAATAATTAAATATAGTTAAATTAAAGTAAAGAGTAAAGTAAAGTACTCCTTTCTGACCTTTTGATCTATCGGGCAAATGATGTAAAGGTCATCTGTTTCTATGGCCTATGGTTGAAGAGGTGTCATGAGGCTAGCACAACGACCAACTACTTTTACTTTTCCCCAACTAATGTCAGGTATCCATTAAAGTTAAGTGAAAAAAATCTCAAAATTTAAAAATCGAGCCCTCACCATGATTTGAGAACCCCAGAGACCCATCAGTTAAGAGATCAGGCGCTATGATTATACTGTACAGACAGGTTCTAATTTACAGTAACAAAAAGAAATGAAAAAATTATTACCAGAGCTCTCCTTATTGGATGTATTTTTTTTCTTTGCCTCACTGGTCCCACCAATCCCCAAGTTTGACACAGAGCTGCTTATATTGGATGAGATGAGAGATGTGGAGGCTGTACCCTGCGGCAATGAGGTGCCACCCCCTGGCAATTTTCGCTTAACAGCTTTGTGTTTCCCTGCATTTTCACTCATTGTGCTGTCAACCGGCAAAGTTCCCAGCAACCCTTGATATTTAAATATCACACATTAACAGAGTGGAATAAAACTATAATAGAAAAAAAAAAATATTAAAATTTTTTTTTAAAGTATCCCCTATATATTACTTATAATTTTAACTTATGTGAATTTGGAAAAAATTTTGAAATTAATAAAATGTAATAAATGTTTTAACAAAAGTGTACATATTTTGAATTTTATATAAATTTTTAACATGTTTTTATTTTTATTTTTCCCGTAGTGAGACAATGACACAGTTAGCATTAAGCAATAGCATGACACAAAATCTACTAGCTTGGCATCTATTGTAGTTTAGAAGCCTTATTTCTTTAGCAACCTTTAAGCTGAGAAAATGATATTTTCTTTAAACTGAGCGTTTCTTCAAAATCTTATTCTACTCAGAATGCAATACAGTTAAAAGCCAACAAAAAATAAGATAGATAAAACCAAATGTTTTTTTTCCCTCACCTTTAGATTGTCTGACATTGGGTGTGTGGGGCTCAGACTTTAAAGTTGGTAAGATGGTATCATTGGCCGACTGGAACTGAAGCAGCTTTCGCAAGAGAAATCTGTTGTTTTTTTTTAAATAGTTCAAACAAAAATTAGTAACCAAATAAATTTTTTTTTAAATTTGACAATACTATGGAAATTTATCTATGTTATGAGTCACCTTCTTTCTTCCTTGGCTCTGGCCAATTTTTCATCTGTTCTCATGACTTCATCACAAATGGCTCCATTCAACTGAAGAGAATCAGAATAAAAACTAAAGTATCCTTTCAAGACTGTCAGGTTTTTAACCCATTCAATTCCATGGTGGACAAATACTTGTGAATCAACCTTTTTAATCCCAGTACGGCCAAACAGGCCATTCATCACTTGGTCTAAAAAATGGTTCTACTGATATTTGAAAAAAGCAGATAAAATCTCATTAGATACATAACTAAGAGAGACCAAGTGAGCTTTTTTGGTTTCAATGAGTGGAATATACAATATTTTCAGTTTAGTTCCAGCAATATCTCAAAAAATGAAGTCACTGAGCATCAAGTTTTGAGGAAGATCACTTTCTGGTTGTGTGGAATATGTATTAGTGTCATAATGGTCCTGAGTTCAAACCCCACTGATTCCCGTATGTCCTACAGGAGATTTAGAATAAGACATAATAACCTTCATTTCTGAAGGACCGTCTAAAACGTAACATAAAAATATAAAAAAAAAAAGAATTTAAAGATCCTGATGGGTCGCTAAGCTTAAAATAATATGAAACTTAAATGAATTAAGTGAAAGCCCTAGTCAAAGACCAAAATGATTTTTGAAAACTGTAAGTCAAGCACTTTGTAATAAGTGCACATCATAGTCACACAATGTCACAAACAGTTTCAGACTGTAATATCAAGGAATCAAAGCTAATTGCCTTAAAGTTGAATTCATTTGTATATTATTTTATTATGTTTAGCAATAAATTTAGAAATAGTCAGGTAAACATTTTAACGGGAAAGTCAGGTCAGTCATTTTAACAGTGTTCTACCATTCTACAATCAAACATTGTTAAGAAATAATGACATGAATTCTAATATTTTCACTAATTAAAACTCTCTGCTTAATTTTCATGTTTTCATTTAAAGGGAAACAAATATTCTATTTAAATTTATAGAAGAATGTGTTTGCTATTATGAATAATAGGAACAGATATATTTTTATCAGTGCAGTTAAACATAGAGTTTACCCTTACTATAACAATACTTACAAATATTGTGTCTTTAATGACTTGTTTGAGTTTCTTAAGTTTCATGGCATAGATGTCTTGTGTGCCATGATGAAGGGATTTTGTACTTGCTCCTGAAGTACCAGCAGTTGGGTTAGAAGACCTGTATGGATAATATGTAACGAATGAACCATGAACAACCATCTTGTTTTTTTTCAAGTCCTTCCATCAGCTTACACTCATGGGTTACAAAAAAAAGTTGGAAGGAAAAGTTGAGTGGCTGGAAGCCTGGACAGCGTTGATAGTGTCACACTGATAATGTCATGTGTTCAACCCTCTTAATGGTCGATTGTTTTCAAAATGATGATTGGATCAGATCACACTGATAATGTCATGTGTTCAACCCTCTTAATGGTCAATTGTTTTCAAAATGATGATTGGATCAGATCACACTGATAATGTCATGTGTTCAACCCTCTTAATGGTCGATTGTTTTCAAAATGATGATTGGATCAGATTAATGGTCGATTGTTTTCAAAATGATGATTGGATCAGATTACACTGATAATGTCATGTGTTCAACCCTCTTAATGGTCGATTGTTTTCAAAATGATGATTGGATCAGATTAGATCCAGTCTGATTTGTATCAAATCCAATTTGATTCAGATCCAATCCAAAATGATTAGCTCCAATCCTATCTGAATCCGAATAAAGAAGGAATTGATTTTTTTTAAATTATTGAATATTACTTGTTCTTGTTATGTTTCCCTATGAGTGTTAAAAGTCTACATGAGTAGTCATGTCATAACGATTTCCATTTAATTCCTCAACAGTTGTGATACTGGTAGGGCACAAGGATACCCTAAATTCTAAAGTAAAAATAACACATGTACCGGAAGCTCAAAATTGGAACCAGTGATATCTGCCCATGTGGAGTGTCATCAGAGAATGCAGACCACGTCCTCCAAGACTGCGCTCTTTACCAAGAGGCCCGACTAAGACACTGGCCCCAAGGCACCCCAATAGAAAGAAGGCTGTATGGAGAGCTCCCTGACTTGGAAACCACTGCGCAGTTCATCTCAGATATTGGTGTAGTGATCTGAACCCTCCAACATAACAATGAGAACGAAGAAGAAGAATAAAGTAAAAATGACAACCTTAACTGGGGCTCCCAACAAAATTAATTTAGAAGCTTTAGCAGCTGAACACATTGACAGCATTGTTCTTTTGCTCTAAAACTTTTTTTTTTCAAGTGTTCCCCTTCAGTTCATATGATATGCAACCCACTGACTTAGCATCGCTTGTTTTCACTTACTGGGGTAGGATCTAAATAGCTAGACAGACAATAGCTAGGGGAGAAACCTTATTAAATGTCAAGCTAAGGGTCTGAAGTTCTGTCCATCTAAAACCAAAGTTTGCAATGTTGGTTAGATAGGCTGGTTGACCAATGGGCCTGCTCACAAAGTGAAATTACCAGATTATTGGCCAAACAAGTTTACTGATATCAACCAAGCTTTTGAGTCTGAAGGGTTCTGAACTGTTGCTATTTATTTTCCCCTACAACTCTTCATAGGTTACTCACATAAACTATAAATGTGAAAAAAAACAACAACATAGAAATTGCAGGTCTAGAAAAAATTAAAGTTATAAGTTAAAGTTATTTGTTATAAGAGTCATGCTAAGACCTACAGTACCATTCCACTCTAAGCATTCTTAGTTTTATCATCTTTTTTCTATTCAATTAAAACCTCAAGATTTGAACCATAAACAATTTTAAAATCCTGAAAGTAAATTTTCATTAACTACGAAACAAATGTTACAAGGGTTACCCTTCAGTTGCACCAGTGAATTTTTCTTTCATCAAATCATCCAGAAGGCTTTGAGAAGGCTTAATGTCCTCGCTGGTTGTGGTATTACTACCAGCTGGTTGCAGTGGTAGGGCTGAAGATGAAACACTTGTTGCACCCCTTTGTTGGTTAGGTGTCAATGTCATTGATAAGGTGCTGATTGACTAGAACAAAATATTTCTCAGTGACAAATTAAATTGATGTGAGTGAAAATATTAAAACAGTAAACAACATAGTTGGACAAACTCAATTATAACTTTTTTACAATTTTTTGTGTGAAATTTTGTTTGTTGAAATCAACTTTTTATTTGACATTATTAGAATTTTACTAACTGTAAACACACAGGAATGCACAACACATGCACACAATATATGTCTAGATTTATATAGCTTCTTTTTATTATGATGTCTTCATTATTATTATGCCTAAATTTCATAAGATATTATTATTATTATTTATTTTATATAGAAGCGTTACTTTCATGCTTATAGCATGCTCAGAGCACTTAGGTCCAATCTCATTTGTGGATCAGTTGGGGGGGGGTATCTAGGAGCTGGTTTTCCGTGCTGCTTTTGGGCGCTCAGTAAACACAACTGCCAGAGTCTGGTGTCGAGCCTTAAGCCCCTATCTAGGTAGCCAAGCAAGCCAAGTTCAAGCGCATTTAGCCTCTTGACCACACTTCCCACATCCATATATATATATATATTTCATATGATTATGATTAATTTGTACAACCACTCATTCTTTTCATAGTACCATTAGAACATAGAACGGGATGCCTGAATCAGCCAGGAAAACAATGACTTAGACTAAGCGGACTTTGTCTCTAATTAAAATGCACCACTAGATTAATAAGTGGATACAAGTATCATGACATATGATATTAAGAAATAATCTTCACTTTTGAATTTGAAGGAATGTCTGCAATTTATACTTATATTTATACTCTTTTGTTCCCATGGCAATCAAATCATTAAATATAGAAACAATCTGACTATAACATTTTCACATGTAAATTATGAGTGAGTCTGGTATGAATGTAAATTTTTTTTTTAGTTATAGATCTAGATCTAATGCTTTGTTTGGTGTAATGCACAAATTGTAAACTGTAAAACAAATTTCCTTAACGGAAAATGCAGGACAATATTAATAATTATCTATTATTATTAATAAATTATTATTAAATTATAGCAATGTTACATTTTTTTTTCAGAAAAATTATGTCGTGTTGTTTTGTGTTTCAATTTGTAGATTTGAAAGAGGCTTCTAAATTTATATGAATTAATATAATATAATATATATTAATAATAATCTGAATAATGTATGTAATAATGTATGATTCCTGGTTGAAAGAATAAAATTTTTTTATGTTCGCTTGTCCTTATCATAGAAACCAATGGGGATGCGGATGTGAGTATAAGTATAAATAATTAGAATCTATATTATAAATTAATAAATTATATTAGATTGTTTAGATCTATAATAGTATATCTAATTATTGATAATTGAGTCTTGAGACTTGGACTTGTCTTGGGTGATTCATTGAAAAAGTGATTCATTGAGATTGAATATTATTGTTGAGTCTTTTAGTTTTAATAATCAAATCTAGATCTACTACTAAATCTAGTCTATAATCCATATCAATAACAAGCTTTTTATTTATAAACTCTAGATCTAGCTCATTTATTAGATGAGATCTAGATCTAGTGTAAGATCTACCGATTTTGTCGGACTGGAGGCTGCCATTCTTACGTGTAAATGAGAGTAGTCCTCCCTTTCACAACTTCCGATTCATTTAAAAAACATTTTCAGTTCTCTAAGATAGAACTCAATTTCTTATTATTTTTAACTATTAGATTTATTATTATTTTGGGACTCATTCATTTGATATTTGTACGAAATAAGTTTACTTCTAAATTGCTTTCACGTTACATTAATTTTAGAGTATTTAATATTTTCGTTTTAGTCTTAGTTTTATATTGATATGAATGTGGAATGTTTAAACCTGAGGTTCATTTCTCTTTACTTTTAAACAATTTGTTTTTGTTTTGTTACATGTCATGTGACATCTTCAGATTCAAGATGTCGTCCGCATCGTCTCAATCTCAATTCTTCCTGAACAAAGTTGATGAGCTTCAAAAACGATTGATGGCTGAAAATCGTTCTCATGATGCAGATAAAAAGAATAGAAACCCTGACACATGTTCCCCTAGCCCTAGACGGCCACGTATGTGTATGTCTTTTTATGTATATATTCAATTTAGCAAATTTCTTTTTGTTCCTTCTTTGAATTTTAATTAATAAATAACAAACAAAAAAATCCTAAATATTCAGAACACTAAACTGTTTCATTACAAAAAATAATTAAATTTAAATAGATATATATTTACAAACTGAACTGAAAGTTGGTTGTTTTTTATTATCAAGTAAAAATACTTAGTCTTAGACTAGATTTAAATTTAGATCTTTAGTCACTTTAGATTTAGAATATTTTAGAATAACTTAAATAACTTTTAGATCTCGTCTTAGGCAGATCTTTAGTATAGTCAAGTATAGTATTGTTGATCTAATTCTAAATTCGAAATAGATAAAACTAGTCGACCGGCGGCATAGCATACGCCGCTATTTTCCAGGGAAGGCCTTAGGCACTACAACATATGCGACCACGGTGGGTCCCGCACTTTTATTGGACCCGTGCTAATTTTTTAGATATATAAATGATTAAATCAAGTTACATGAAGTTAATTCCTTTTCCAGTCTATATTTATTTATGTCTATGCTATTTTGTGAATGAAAATAGTGCGGATTTGGATACACCATTTCCATTCACACCATGCTGCGCCATGGGATTTTCCCATTTACTTGTTATAAGTGAATTCATGAATAAAAAATACTACAACATATGCGACCACAGTGGGTCCCGAACTTTCTTTGGACCCGTGCTAATTTTTAGGTGTATAAATTATTAAATTGAACCATTTTATAAAACATAACAGATTTCCCGCGGCCTCTTGATTTACCAGGAGCCCCTTGGAAATCTCCTGAAATGTTATTAAATGCTATGCCGCCGGTCGAAAAAGTCCTGGAAATTTCCGGACATTATTAAAATCGTTTTAAAGTAAAAAAAAAAAAATATGCTATGCTATTTTGTGAATGAAAATAGTGCGGATTTTGGATATATTATTTCCCATTCACACCATGCTGCACCATTGGATCTTCCCATTTGCTTGTTATAAGTAAAGCGAATGCGTGAATTCATGAATGAAAAATACTATGAATGTAGCTAAAAAAAAAATGGCTAATTGACCTTAATTTACGCGCTATTAAGAATATAGCTGCACTCATGTAACAATGCTTTAGAAAAACACATTTTTATGTTAATTTGATTAAATGGACTATAATTAGTATGTTCATGTGCTAAAGCATAAAACTATATTTGCGAAGAGAAGTTCTATAATCTTCATAGAGTTGAATTCGAGTTTTAGATCTAGATCTAGGAATAGAGAGATGAGTTATTTTTCGTATTCATGTCTAATGAACGAATGTGCATAATTAAAGTACTTTCTAAAATGAAACCTGAGAGTATACTCTATCTGTGTATTGTTGTTCTAGTTTCAATTGTCTAACGACACAATAATCTGGAAATACTTTTAATATTATGACAATAAACTGAGAAGAAGATAATTATATAAACACCACTTTCATTCACAAAATAGTGCGCATTGGGATGCACCAATTTCCATTGACACTGCGTGCTGCGCCATGGGATCTTCCCTATTTACTTGTTGTTGCTTGCATGTTTGACCTCTTACTTTGAGGATTATATATATAGATACTTACAATGGACCTCATTCACCAATCATAAATAAACACATTTAGCCACGTCATAATATTAGTAAAACAATATAAAATATGTATCATGTGACGATGGATGAAATACTTTGTATAGAAGATATAGAGAATCATGTTGCTAAATGTTGTTTGTTTACAATTGGTGAATGAGGTCCATTGTAACTAATGATTCTGCATATAGTTTATACTGATGCTACATAGGTAGGCTTAAATATTTCCGTTAAGAATTAAGACAGTTATAGAATAAATTCTAATCATATAGTCTGTTTAGACCTAGATCTAAAGGATTTAGAAAAAATAGTTATGCCAACAAACACCTAGCTATATCTGAAAATATTTCACTTTGTTTTAGACTTTAGTCTAAATTAGGCCAGGAGTTGGATTAGACTTTATGTGTGGCTAAGATATTGAGTCTGGTGGAACTGTTTTTACTGAAATCTGAAGGGGGAACGACACCTAAACCAGTAAACTTCTGGCAGGAGGGGCTTAGTAGCCATGGCATGTTACCCACCTAGGAGAATGAAATCTCTGCTGCCTTGCAGATTTACCCAAACATGGGAGAGGTTTTGAGAGTCAATGCTGAGGAGTCTGCAACCCTCAGAAGTTAGTTTGCAGTACACACTGCTCTACCCTGGCAGAGCCTGCAAAGCCACTGAACCCAAACTGTATTGACACTTGCCTTTCCTTTGGATACATTAGCTGTGTGGGGAGGGGGGATCTTCTGTGTGGGCGGCATAGTTTCAACCATAGGTAATGGCCAGGCACCCGTCTTATTTCTACGATGTGATCCACAGTAGTCTAAATTTTAAAATTCTTAAGAACATCATTATTATTTTGTTGACCTGTACAGTATTGACTTATAAGACATTTATAACAATTGTCTTGATTTGTTTTGGTGAGTAGTATTATCTCTTAAATTACCTGACCTATGACCTTTCAGAGTTGCCTTTATTTAAAAACACAGAAGATAACCATTATATTTATAGAATATATTTTTCGTGACTTTTTAATACTGTCTTACTCAGTTCAGTAAAACAAGTAATCCAGCAATGTACATTTTGACAGAAAACATACATCACTTGTGTAAAAATAGAATAATAACTCTACTGACATCTAGAATATTACTGTTGAATAAATAAAGCTTAGTGAAGATACTGATGATATTTACCGATTACAGAATAATGACCACTGAACAATGACCCCAATAGTTAGTTTTGCTTCCCTAGTACTTCTACATTAGTCTTGTTTACATATCTTCAAGGTCTTTAAAAATTTGGTCTCACTTAAACAATTTTTTTTTCTTACACAAACACAATGTGAATTAATAACCTGTCATCTCTCACTTACCTGGCTTGCATTTGACAACGACTATTTTTTACTGTATTATATTTTAGTGGGGACGACCTCTTCACTACCTGGGCCATTATTTAACCAGAATCCAGCCAGATCAAGTTCGGAAGGTCGTCGCAGGCCTAACATGAGTGGCATGAAACTAGAGTGCTCGCCCAGATCCCCCCTCCGAGTGGTACCAGACAGGTAGGAGGCTAAACATATCAATTACATAAATATAGTTCTGTGTCTCTTTTGAAATCTTTTCCAAATCTAATAGTTTTAGGGCAGTTGATATCGAGCTCCTCTGTTTACGACTGTTAACAAGGGTGTCGTGTGGCCAATGATCAACCACCTTTACTTCCACTACTACAAAATGAAATTTAAAGTAGTGCTTTAATTTAATTTTAGTGGCAAGTACAATTTAAAAGAAAAATGTGGACTTTAAAAAACAAAAGAGGGGACAGCTTTTAAATAAAATTATCAAATTAATTTTTTGGGTTTCTTTTTATCTCATACATATTTTATTTTCCAGTGCTGAAATTGATCAGAAAATTGAAGAAATCATGAAACAGTCTGGTATTTTAACATTTGGTGATAAGGTAACATAATTATTGGAAATTTTATTTTTAATTCCATATATCTAGTTTCAAATAAAAATATACATGGATTGGAACAATTTTTTGTTATCACATTACGCTGTGAGAACAGCCCTCTATTTTTGTCCATTTTTTTCCCTCACCAGAGACTTCTCAGTGCTATAGAAGATTTACAGCCCGAGGGAGAATTAGGTCATGGCACATGTGGTCAGGTCACTAGAATGCGCCACAAACCAACAGGCAATTTGATGGCAGTAAAAGTAAGCTTCGTTGAAACAAATTATCTTCCAGTTCTTGTATTTTAATTTGAAGATGGCATTAGCCTGCTTACAGAAGCAATTCTGCTACCAAATTTCAAGTATTATCATTTTTGCAAGTTTTTTTTTTTACTTGTAATTCAGTGTTAATTTATTAGAATATGTTATCTTCATTTCTAAGATTTTTTAAAAATTTATTAGAATATGTTACATTCATTTCTAAGATTTTTTAAATTTATTAGAATATGTTATATTCATTTCTAAAATTTTTTTAATTTATTAGAATATTCATTTCTAAGATTTTTTAAAAATTTATTAGAATATTCATTTCTAAGATTTTTTTTATTTATTGGAATATGTTATATTCATTTCTAAGATTTTTTTTATTTATTAGAATATGTTATATTCATTTCTAAGATTTTTTTAATTTATTAGAATATTCATTTCTAAGATTTTTTTTATTTATTAGAATATGTTATATTCATTTCTAAGATTTGTTTAACTCATATTGTACAACATTAATTTGAATAATGAAATTTTGTTTTTCTAAACAATTTTGAATTATTTTTTTTTTTAATGGACAATGATTAGGAAAGAGGGAAAGGAGTGTAAGAACAGATTATTTCAGTTCATTTGTTTTCTTTCACCATGACTGCCTAATCACTTATTTCAGCAAATGCGCAGGTCGGGGAATAAAGAGGAAAACAAAAGGATAATCATGGATCTCGATGTTGTTATCAAAAGTCACGACTGTCCATTTATAGTTCAGTGTGTTGGTACATTTATTACTAAGGTGGGCCTTTACTTTGAATTACTTTTGACTTTTTAATTGATTATGTACGTTTTTTAATATTTTAACAAAAATTTTATATTTTTTTTTGCCTTCATAAAAAAAATTGTTTTGCTTGTGTTTTGATCAGAGTGAGGTCTGGATCTGTATGGAACTTATGTACACATGTCTAGATAAGCTGCTGAAAAGAACTCGGCGGCCAGTCCCGGAGAAAATATTAGGAAAAATTACAGTAGCCGTAAGTTTTTTTTATGAGCTGTCATCAATGCTAGTCTCTTATTTGATTAGAAATATTATTAGCTCCCATTCATTTACTGTAAATGATTGTATTGTTCAAACTTTCTGAATGGAGGGGGGGCATGGTGGTTAAGTGCTTGGCTTCCAAACCTGGGATCCTAGGTTCGAATCACAGTGAAGATTTTTAAGGGCGCCTCTGAGTCCAAACTCAAGTACTTTATCACTCTGCCATGCCCCTACCCTACTGAATGTTTAGAACTACTCCAAATAACCTTTCCACTTTTATGTGCTGGGGCTTATTCATATGTTTTCTTTCCAATTATCTTACTTACAAGTATGGAATGAAGAATCTCAACTAACTGTTGAGCCACTAAATGGCCCACTGCAATCAAAGCAGCTAGATGTTCATGTGCGTTATTGAAATGGCAGTAATATAACAACAAGATACCACATGTCATATTTTCTTAGTCATTCACGGGCTGATGACCTCCTAGATAAATTTAGAGAATCTAGCAGATTCTTTAACAGAGGTGGACTGCTACACCTTTCCATGGATGGTCCAAACGTCAACTGGAAAGTTTTTGACATCTTTCAGGCGGAGCTTATGCAAGAGTCTTCTGTAAAACTTTTGAATGTGGGATCTTGTGGACTCCACATTGTTCACAAAAATTCATTTAAAGCAGGCCATTCTGCCATATCCTGGCTCTCAGCATTACACTGGTTGTTTAAAGACAGTCCAGCTAGACTGGAAGATTTTATTAATCTTACAGGGACAAGTACATTTGCTTTGAGATTTTGTGGACACAGATGGCTGGAAAATGTTCCTACTATTCAGAGAGCTCTACAAATTTGGCCAGCAGTGAAAGTGTACTTAGATAAAATAAAGGGTGATAAATCTAAAGAACCCATGTGTAAGTCTTACAAAAATCTTGTGGACTTTGCTGCAGATGCTCTGCTAGAAGCTAAGGCTCAAATTTTTTCTCCATTGCACAAGAACTCCAGCCTTTTCTGACTAAATATCAGACAGATTCACCAATGATGCCATTCATTGCTGAATTTACCACGATTAAATCTTTGCTAAGAAGGATACTTAAGTCTGAAACATTGAGCAAATTAAAATGTCCACGTGATCTTATTGCTCTTAATCTTCAGAATAAAGACATCTTTCTGGCCTATTCAAAAAATTGAAATAGGAATAGCTTCGTCTAAAGTGTTGCAGAAGGTTAAGACAACAGATCTGCAAATAATGACTCTAAAAAATGAGTGCAGGCAATTTATTTCAAGTTTAGTGGCCAAATTACTAGACAAATCACCTATTATGATTTGTTTGGTACAGAAACTGTCCTGTTTGAATCCATCATTGATGGCATCATCTCCCCAAGTGACAGCTTCCCGTTTTAGGGATTTGTTGTCAATTCTAGCATATTCTGGAAGGTTTGCTTTGAATGACTGCAACCAGCTGTACAACAAATTCATCAAATTCCTGGAAGCTTTGGTGGAAAACACTATGAAAACAAAATTTGAACTGTTTCATCCAGCAACAGATTAGATAATTTTTTGTACAACAACTTGAAACCACTAGATGGAGCTCTCTGGGATGCATTGAGACCCTTACTTTTACAATCTCATGGCCAGGCGACTGTTGAAAGAGGGTTTTCATACAACAAAGAGGTCATGATTGACAACATGCATGAAGAAACTTTAGTTGCACAAAGAAGGATATGTGACATTTTGAAAGTAAATTGTGGTGTTTTAAATGTAGCCATAACCAAACCTTTACTGACAGCTGCTGCCTCTGGACGTCAGAACTATCATCACTACTTAGAAAAAGAGAAGACTAAAAAGGCTGAGACAGCCAAAAATTTAAAAAGGAAAAGGCAGGATGATGAGCTGGCAGACTTGAAAGCAAAAAGGAAAAAAAAAACTCATGGAAGAAGAAAAAAATGTAAGGTCTTCTGCTGACAAATATGCAGATGAGGCAGAAGCAAAACAAAATTTCAAGCTTTTGTCAAAGTCTAATGACATGCGCCATGAGGCTAAACTTAAGTCAGCTGAACTGATTGTTCTGGAAAGAACAATACAGTCAAAGCTCCTGGAGCTTTGAGAGTGTTGAGTTCCTCATCCTTTGTATATAGTGTAAATATTGATCCTTTTATGTAAGTAAAATGTTTTTTATTCATATATTATTTGTATTTTTTTTAAAATTGGTATGAATTTTTTAAGTCTGGAAAATGTCTGGAATTTAATTTTACTTAAGCCGTATGAACCCTGTAAACATAAAAAATGTTTTTCCTCAAAATTGATAATAATAATACCATATGCCTTGGACAGTGGTTCCCTAATTTTGTACTATCATAAATGTAAATGCCTAAATTGGAAATCATTCTGTTTTGATGAAAAGTTTTGGAACCATTGGCTTGTGTTGCTATATTTTTGTAAAGAACGGATTCATTAACAATGTTTGAACAGAAGGGTTAACTTCATTTTTTTCAGACTGTTAAAGCCTTAAACTATTTAAAAGAAACTCATGGTGTTATACACAGAGGTACATTTTTTGTTCTTTTGATAGTTCTGTTAAATTTTTATATTTGAGATATTCATGATTAAATTCTGCATAATAAGTTCTAATATTAAACATTATACCATTTTTTATTTAGATGCTTAGAAACATTACTATTTAATAAAGTAGACATCAAATTCTTTAAATCTCAGAGAAAAACAGGATTATGAGAGATATTGTTTTTAGGCTTTGCCCTTGAAAAAATACTGAAAGGGGATGTACATCTCACCAATTGAAATCTCAAATTTTAAAAACTATAAGTTTCCTTTTAAATTATTATTACAAAAAAAGAGAATCTGGATGAATAGTTGAGAGGTATAAACTGATTAACAACTGTAGACTCTAGTTTAAGTCCCTACATGAGCTGTATTGTATTTGCTGAGCGCACGACATGGCCTAAATTGTGCCGATGTGCCTAAAACCAAAACCTATAAACCTATTTGCTGAGCTCATTAAGTCATCCATGTGTAAGCACAAGAAATTGGCCATAACATGATTAGAATGAAGGGGTGCTATATGAAATCACTAAAAAAAAAATGTTGGAAAGAATTTAGAGATTTCTATGAAAAGAAAAAGATTATTAAAAAAAAACCGGAAAAGTGAGAGAAATTTAAAAAAAAATTAAAATGCCTGCAATCATGAAAGTCTAAACAAAAAAACAATAATTATCTGCTGACTAACTTTTGTTCTCCATTCCAGATGTGAAACCCTCCAATATACTTCTGGATGAGAAGGGCAACGTCAAACTGTGTGACTTTGGTATCAGTGGACGTCTAGTGGACTCTAAGGCCAAGACTAGGAGCGCAGGGTGTGCAGCATATATGGCTGTAAGAATATTTTTTTACAAACTGTGGAATGAAAACTGATTACAATCTTTTAAAAGTGTATAATATTGCTGATATAAATATATATATAATAGGCTCAGGAAGGAAAAAGTGACCATCGATTGGGTTGAGAGATTTTAACATCAGCTAAAAGACTAAAATGATACTTGTAATTAAGTATTAGAAAATTGATTCCATTTAATAGTTTTTGGGGTCACTCTAAGGACAGGTCTTTTTTTACTCTATTTCATTTTGGTATTTTTTTTATTATTTTTTTTTGCTTAGCCTGAGAGAATTGAGCCTCCTGACCCAACACGGCCTGATTATGATATAAGAGCAGATGTCTGGAGTTTAGGAATCTCTTTAGTAAGTAATTTTAAGCAGATCTAATGAATGGTGGACACAGGATGATGATAAATTTCAATGAAATCTAATCAATAAATTCATAACTTGGCTTTTCTTATGAAGAGAAATGAAACACTCTTAATACAAGTCTTTGAATTTTGATCATAGCTTAAGGATTAATTTTCACAAATTTATCTGGCCTATTACTGCTTGATAACAAAAGAATAATTGAGCTTAGCATCCTCTTCCCTATGGATCTAGCTCTTAAAGAGGAATGTTGCTTTTAAAATAAAGGATTCCACAGTGTAAAACAATAGAAAAATTGAAAAACAAAAATCTTAAGTATACACATTTTTTTCATGACTTTTTGCTTTTGGACTTAGTCATTATCCTTAATACAGTTGAATTCTGATAATCCAACCACTCCAGAGCAGCATTGTTTTGGTGCAGTTATCCAGGTTCGACTGTAAAATATTATTTGTTTAGGTACATTAGGGTTTGGCCCCTATAAGCGGAGTGTCAGATGAACCAGTGGCCTGATTAACCTTATGTGTCTAAATATTTAATTTCCAAACAAAAATATTTCTCTACATCAGTGTCTCCCAAACTTTTTCTTAATGGAGCACTTCGCACATTCTGAGTATTTAATGGAGCACTTCCCACATTCTGAGTATTTAATAGAGCACTTCCCACTTTCTGAGTATTTAATGGAACACTTCGCACATTCTGAGCATTTAATGGAACACTTTGCACATTCTGAGTATTTAATGGAACACTTCACACATTCTGAGTATTTAATGGAACACTTTGCACTTTTTGAGAATTTAATGGAGCACTTCGCACATTCTGAGTATTTCATGGAGCACTTCACACATTCTGAGTATTTAATGGAACACTTAGCACATTCTGAGTATTTAATGGAGCACTTTGCACATTCTGAGTATTTAATGGAGCACTTTGCACATTCTCAGTATTGAATGGAACACTTCACACATTCTGAGTATTTAATGGAGCACTTCGCACATTCTGAGTATTTAATGGAACACTTTGCACATTCTGAGTATTTAATGGAACACTTCGCACATTCTAAGTATTTAATGGAACACTTCGCACATTCTGAGTATTTAATGGAACACTTAGCACATTCTGAGTATTTAATGAAACACTTTGCACATTCTGAGTATTTAATAGAATACTTTGCACATTCTGAGTATTTAATGGATTACTACGCACATTCTGAGTATTTAATGGAACACTTCGCACATACTGAGTATTTAACAGGATACTTGTTATTTTTTTAAAGAGATTAGTTCATCTGGTGGCCTACTATTCAGGCCTTGCAAAACACCTCGCTAGTATTTTTTTCCCATTTTTACTACACCAGTTCAGACTCTTTTGTGGTCTTATGAGTGTAAGGAGTGTGTAGGAATTCCCTTGAGTCACCCAGCAAGCACATTTGTCCTTTTATCAGGGTGTCCGCGGCCTCCTTAAATTCAAGGATGTCCTTGAATTTCAAAAAAACTCAAAAAGTCCTGGAAATCTCCTTGAATGTCCTGGAATTTCGCCAATCGGGAAAAAAATCGGCAGTAAAAAAAATTCGGCACCGTTACTGTGGTTCTGCCGTCGCGGTGGAAATAGATTCGAAATGAGCGTTTCTGAGTTTGCCCAGAATGTGTTTACTGCTCCTTGACAATAGATAGGTTAAGCTATTTATAGATATTGACTGTGACAATAAGCTGACCAGTGACTCGTCTACACCGCCTTTCACCCACTTGTGAAGCGCATTCTCGTGATAGAGGATGGCCTTGGCTCAAGCAAGCATTTTACCTGGCATTATTTTTCTGAAGGGCCATCCCTCACCTAAAATCTTGTAACAGAGTTTCTTTGCGTGAATCATCTAGACTCTAGATAGAAATAGTATCTAGATTTAGATCTAGATCTAGTCAAGATAATTTGCACCTAACTTGAAAACTTAATGAATTTTAGTCAATTATAATGATCTCGATTACATCTAATGTCTGTATTTTAAAAAAAATTATTCTAGAAATACGCTAGAACTAGTTACTAGATTTACGCTAATCACTAAAATAGAATGTAGTGAAGATAAGCCTTGAAAAGATCGCAAATTTTAGTGACTTAAATTAGATCTAGAGTTTGGATTTACGGTAGTTTCGGTGAAGATAATTCTCACATAGTTGTGAAAAGTCTGTGAAATTTAGTGACTTAGATCTAAAGTCTTGATTTACGGTAGATTCAGAGAAGATAATTGTCACACAGCAGCGAAAAATCCGCGAATTCGGTGACTTGTATCTCGAGTCTAGATTTACAGTAGATAGGTGAAGATAATCCTTACACAGCCGTGAAAAGTCTGCAGATTTTAGTGTCTTTAGATCTAGACTCTTAAATTTTACACTAAATCATTGGAATCTAGTGAAGATAATTCTCTTACAACCGTGAAAAATCATGAATTTTTGTGACCTGGTTCTACTGTAGATTTAGTTTAAATATTACTCACACCCCCTTCCCCCCCCCCCCCCCCCCCCCCAAAAAAAAAAAATTCCAAAAGCCATTATTTAGTAAGCAAATGCCAACTAAACATACAAATAGGCCTGTATGTTACAGCTCTAAAAATGTTTCTTACTTTAAAAAAATGGAATAGCTATCATTTGTAATGCTCTTTAATAAATCTTTGAAAAGAAAAATGGTTGTTTTAGGTTTTGGGGTGACAGTCAATTAAAGTTGTTACTTGATTAAAAGATAACTTTCATTACATTTTCTGTGGACATACCACAGCTGATGATATTGTTTCTGTTCTGGGTGGGATGTTGGCAAGATATTTTTATTTCCAAAATCAAGTATCAATAATTGAATTGATAAATGCATAGTTTTGTGTATGTTCTACAATTTGTCACACAAACACACAGTGACACACACACAAACACTCATATATATATATATATTTATATATAAAGGCTTGTCTTTTAGTCCAAAGATAAGTGAGCAATAATAATCAACTTTGACTATTGTTATGCAATATTTTGGTGCGAATTTAATGTCCATGAATTTTAAAATTTCTCCTGGAAAAGTCCTTGAAAACTCCTTGAATTTCATATTGACCTTGGTGCAGAAACCCTGTGACTATATGTCAGTGGCCTGCTCTGCTAGAAGAGATAAGGACACCCTAATATTTAAAATTTTGGGGTGCTGTGGCTGAGTGGTTAGGGTTAGCTTCTGAAGCTGGGGTCCTGGGTTCAAATCTGGCTGAAAACTGTGATTTTTCTCTGAGTCCACCCAACCCTAATGAGTACCTGATTTTAGTTGGGGATAGTAAAGGCAGTTGTTGATTGTGCTGGCCACACATCACCTTGCTAGTTAACTTTTTGTCACAGAAACAGATGACCTTATTTGCCTTATAGATCACAAGGTCTGAAAGTGGGACCTTTTTCCTTTTTTTTTTTACCTATTATTTAAACTTTAAAAAAAAAATGGCAAGTTGTGTTTGCAGTAACAGGCTGTAATACTCATACACCTGAGCCAATAAATCAAAGAAAGACGTCGAGTCCACAATGGGTTTTTTTTAAGTTAAGACCCTTGATCTACTTACTGCCTATTCTAGGTAAAAGTTAGTTTTTAGAAGGCGTAGTTAATATTTTTTTATATTTCTTCTAGGTTGAGCTAGCTACAGGAGAGTTCCCGTACAAAAATTGTAAAACAGATTTTGAAGTTCTAACGAAAGTGTTACAAGAAGAGCCTCCACAACTAGGCCGAGAGTTTTCCATGGACCTTAGATCATTTGTTAAAGATTGGTAGGTCATTGAATGGCGTGTGTGAACTCTTCACTAATAGTAGGTTATTTGTCTAAGACTGTAAGGTCATTGTGAGAGTTGTGTGTAAATTATTCTTGGAGCATTGGTTACTTCTTTGTTATTGCTCAGAGTTTGTTTTTTTTTTGGAGGTCATGTAACCCAATTTATATACATAATTCTCTTCATGGCTCAACAGTCTGAACAAGAAGTAAAAGAAAGAACACTCTTTTATTCTGCAAGTCGGACTAGAATTTTCCCCACGAAACTTTAGCGGCGAAAAAAATGGGGGCAAGTAGTATTCACCCGTCACTAAATAGCAGGGCCAGATATAACCATTGTGACCAAGAAGTCATGGAAAAATCCCACTTTTATTTCTGTGAGTCTGACTAGAGTCACCCCACGTAACTTTGAGCGGCGAGGAAAAAAAGAGGGGGAGGCGAGACACCAGAGAATGAATTTCAAAGAGTCAGAATACATTGCTTGGGGTCCACTCCAAATTGCAATGGAGAGACTCTCTTCTGGCTAAGAGGGAAGGGGCATGAACAATTTTATTTTTATCTTTGAAAAAGGGGGTTATAAGTTTGAGAAAAACTCATTTGTGGGAATAAGCAGAATGTCTAGTACAATATCACAAATGGAAAACTTGTGTTTATTAATTAGGCAGTTTATTGAATAGGGTTTAGATTTTTTAAAGTTATGTTATACTTTGTGTATTTGTTGTTCTTTCTGCCACAATTCTTCAAATGTTGGTGACTATACATTTATAAAACCATGTTGAATCTATTTACAGTCCTACAGTGACTATACAT
>JADKLZ010000166.1:29632470-29655435 GCA_021533235.1 Biomphalaria straminea
TAAGTCTCTTTCGTCAGTTCATGTGCCGTTCTAGTTTAATAAAGCCTTGTTTTAGGTACTCTTCAGTGTTTCTTTATTTATCATTGTCACACCCCTCTGCTCTGGTGGACAAAAATAATTGGTAGCATATACTTGCATTTAAAATGTAACTCTTTAACTTCCTAATTTTTGTTCCACTTTCTGGCAGGATAGTTCTATTTTTTCAAATTTGCACATTCTACCTTGTTATAATAAAACTTCAATAACATTTTTGTTTGCAATGAAAAAACCTTACTTTCGGTCTAGAAATTTAGGAGAATGCATGCATGCTCTTTGTATAAAACACAAAATTAACGTTAATAAAAATAAAAAATTGATTAAATTTAATGGGCTCAAAATGATATCATCAAATAGGAGAGAAAGAGTTAAACAAGTTTGTTTGAGGTCTAAGAAATCATATTGAAGATAAACACTGATAGTAATATAAAATCTCTTGAAGGGTTATTACTTATATATATCTAGTTATAAAATTGTGCTGTCATTTTCAGGAACATCAGTATTTTAAAAGATCTGAAGCTGAACATGTAGATATTGCAGCCTGGGTAGCAGAGATGTCTCCTCTGATGGAGTTGAATAGACCTTCATGATAGGTGAGTAGGTCCTCAAGTAAAGATGTTTTTTTAGTGTAATAATTTAATTTGATCAATTGTCCCAACCTTTAACATCCACTTTTTTGTAAATTTTAATAGGATAATTTTTTATTGATCCAATCTAATGGAAATTCAGTTTGATTACAATTGACAAAATCAGGGTAATTACTGTACAAAAACAATATTGATGAAAAATTCGAACAACATTCACATACGAACACACATACACATTCACAATCAGCGCCTTATGAATTTGACTTTTATGTACTTCTCGATGACGACAGCTGACCTCTTAACACTCTGACCGAAAGTAGGACAAAGGAGTTTTTAAATCTTTCAGTTTTAGTCCTAATGGAAAGGAGACGACCACTTCTTTCAGATCTTATGTAATGCGTTAAGCTTTAAGGGGCTTGACTGGTCACTAAAACGTTGCAGGTATTGGACAGAAATATATAATTTTTTATAACATATTTGGATAAAAAACATTATGAATCATTTGATATTTTTTAACAATTGCATTTATTTTCATGCACACATATTTTTTTAATGATATTTTGGTTTATCTGGATTTGTGGATTACTTTGAAAAATCAAACCAATTTCCAAGCACTTTAACAGGTGTCTTATAGTCGCTGCTGTTTTGAATTCGATATCTATTTGAATGATGACATTTGTCTACATCATTTTCTTCATAGTTTTCCTCACAACTTCCTATTGTTTCATTGCATTTTCTAGTCTGGGATTGCAATTTTTATTCAACTCTTTCTATTTTAATGCTTATCCTGGTCTTGGAAATGCATTTCAGTGATTTTTCATTTTAATCAAGAAAACTCTCTTATCTAATCTATTGGAAATACATTTCTTTCTATTATACATATAATGAGCTAAAGATGAAAGGGAAGGTGGTCAAGACAAAACTCAAGTCAGAAATTAAATCATTTATTCAAAGCATCATTGCTCCCTCAGTAGGTATCATGGCTCAGATCATTGGGCTAATAACGTGAGAGTCATGAGATCGATCCCATTCTGCCCTTTTGTTTTTTTTTGCTATATTTTTCAACGACAAATCAAATAAAATCTAATCATGTTTATTTTACTAGACTATATTTGACTATTTGAAGATAGGTGAAATTTTTTTTAATTATTTATTTAATATTGTTACGATTCTCTATAGACCCTTGACAAAACAGTGTGGCTAAATCAAGAACCAGACAACTTGGACTCTGATATAAGGAGACAGTGTAATAAATAATGAAGAGCAAACAATCAAATACTTTACAAATGGGCAGAAGTCAATGTCTGAATATAACAGCTATACACAACTTGTAAAAATCAATGTCGTTCTTTTCTTAACTTTCTTTTCCCTCTCTGAGTCCGACTGACTTGACCCAACCTTTTATCAACAACACATAGTCCATATTTAGATAACCAAAACACTGTTGACCTACACAGAGAATGTTTACATCAGTCCTTTTTAAGTACACAGTCCTGTGTCGCATGTGTCGGTTGATTACCCATAGGGCTACACTGATCAGCATCACAGTTCAGTTACAACAATATAATGTTTGTCTGTTTTTTTCTTTTCAGATGTGGCCTAGAATTATAGAGTTAAATGTTTCTTACAAAGGACTCCAAATAGTGAGCGGTGTGCAAGCAAGGCAGGCGAAGGATTACTCGAGCAACTAAACTTATTTAGCATTCAGTTCTATTGTGTCATGGAGACTTTTGATCTCAGCTCAACTCCTTCATCCAGTCTACCCTAGCCTATACAAATACTTTGTCACTGCTTCTGTTTTTTGTTTTTTTTCTTTTTGTTTTTTTTTTTTTCAAGGGGAGCAAATCCAATAACCAGCTCAGAGAGTTTACATCCCCTCAGCATGTGTACATTATGCTTTTTTTTTTTAAAAAAAAAAAATCAAACTGGCTTTGTACCTTTGTTGTGGCCTAAATAAGTGTATCGCTTTAGGGTATAGTAATCACTGAAGCAAATGAATACATTGATGACTGTTCCTTTCGTGTGCCCCTTCAAGCCAATTTCTGTAAAAGAGACCCAATTGGTTGCCAACTTGAACTAAGAAATTTTAAAAAAAAAATATGACCTCTCCTTCAAGCATCAAACATTGTGGAGTTTTTTGGGGTTACTTCCAGCTTGTGATTAGTTTTAGCTGCTAGATATTTGAATAAGTGAATGGCTTTTAGTGTATCATTGTTGTTTTTATTAATTATACAAAGCTGTTGACTATGTTCAGTGTCCACACTTTGACAAGTGTGAATTATCGCTTACTTTAATACTAAACTATGTGGCATCCACTTTGAAAACAAGTAGACAGACATAGTTGGATCTATACACAGGTGTATTTGGTTGATACGTACGTTTTCTAACTTTGAAACATTGGGGCTCGTCTTAGCGGTGAGAAGTTTACAGAAGATAGCAGACTTAACATGGGTGAGAATGTCCGGCTTTGACCTCTGGTGAACTCATTTGTTCTGGTTACCATACCACATTTGGAAGCTTTTTGTATGTTTAATATTCTAATGACTAACAGACATTAATATGTTTGAGTGCACAAGTTTGAACCACCCAATTCTATTTTTCATGTTGAGAAGTTGTTTGCTATTTAATTATGTAGACATGAGAGATGTTTGTATACCAGGCTTTCATGAAAGTCTAGTTGTATTGACATGAAAGATGTTTTGTATACAAGGCCTTCTGGGATGTCTTGTTGTGTCAATGTGAAAGTTGTCTGTATACCAAGTTCTTAGGAATGTCTATGTAAACCTACTCTAATATTCTATTAAGTCACTAAGGCAGCCTTGAGCACTTATGTAAAATTATTTTTGTATAATCTCATTTCTCTTTGTTAACTCTTTTATTCTTCTTCTTCATTATTTCTTTTTGTTGGAGGGTTCAGATGACTATGAAACCAATATCTGAGTCGAACTACCTAGTGGTTTCCAAATCAGGCAGCTCCTCATATAGTTTGTTTGTTTTTTTCTGTAAAGGGGTGTTATGAGGCCAGTGTCTTATTCTGCCTCTTAAGAATGCAGAAAGATTGGTTGGCATTCTCTGGTGACACTCCACAAAGTCCCATCTTTCAGCTTTTGCAGCATACCAGTATGTTGTCTCATCATGTTGTGTCCAGTTCTGAGGCGAAAGATTAGACAATGATCATGTTGGGATAACTTACAATAGGCGTTGTCTTTCTTGTGGTTCAGATGAGAGCTTGTCCATTTCTCATTTATTCTATTCACTATTAGTTTCTTCATATCTTCTGGATAAAGTGCAGTGTTCAATGGTGTATTTCTTCACCCATACTTGGCAAGTGTGTCAGCATTCTCATTTCCTTCAATGTCAATATGTGCTGGTATCCATTGGAGAGCCATTTAACTCATTGACCCTCTCTTCTGATTTTTTCATTGAAAATTCTGTACTAAAATAGTCAACTTTCATTTTTTAAAAAGTGTGTTGTAGTCATTTCCATGACTACGTAGCCTTTACCTTGTTACATCATGATGATGCTTGTTTTCTTAGTATACTGTCAGGGTTAGGGTTATGGTCATGTGACTGGAATTTCATTCTGGTGGGGGCATGATGGGATTGTATCAAACAGGCAACCTTGTTTGTAATGTGTATAAAATATATTAGGATAAAATGGAATGAAATGAACAAGGTCCGCAGTGAATGATTGAAGTTCAAAGTTGACATGTTGCCTTAGACTGATCCTGTGCTGTCTTGTTAGGTCTGTGACCAGAAATTTATTTTGATGCTATTCAGTGGTGTAAAATGAATTGGGCAATTTTATTTGATTTTCAGAAGTGATGTCAGGGATGTTTTACTCGTACCACAAGAAGAAAGCTGATAACTTGTTTTTTTTTTTAAACTTTCACAATTCATCTGTTCATTGTTAAAATAGTTGAGAATTTTGTTCCATTGCTGCTTCTGCCTTTGACCTTGTAGTTTCTTCTTCTTCTAGCCAGCTTTTTACTGCTGAGCTGTCAGCTCTTTTGCAGACTGTGCCAAGGAAGACTTTTGTAGTTTAAGCTTAGGAGTTATATAAATCTAATCTTGTGAATTGAACATGTTACAATGTTTTAACTAGATTATCTGCAGTAGTCTTAGGGGGATATTATTATATCCACACTGGGACATGAGTTTGCTTGAAGTAAGTCTATGCGTGTTCAGCTTTGAATATGTGTGCATTGAAACTATGTGTATGCTAAATTAAATGTATCTCTAAGTGGTTGATCTCCAGTATTTAAAAATCTCTTTAATCAGTTTGTTGTTTCTTTCTCCCATGTATCAGTAAAATGAAAATTGAATTCTTTCAACTGTTATATATATGACACCTGATAACTCTTATATCACAGATTGACAGTAAGAGGCTTAGGCCACAACTCTTATCCTATCACATTTAGATTGACAGTAAGAGGCCTCAGGCTGCCAAGCTAAAGGCTTGGGTAGCTGACAGTTGTTTAGGATGTACCTGACAGTTAGGTATTCAAAGGCTATCTGGTTATCATGCTAGTCCAAGAAACATCCATAGAAATATATGAATTGTCTTTTTAGTATACCAGCCCTTATTCTGAAAGGAGGGTTAGTAATACTTTATGTATATGGCGACGCAGTGGCTGAGTGGTTAAGCACTTAACTTCTGAATCTGGGGTTCGTTGGACAAAGAAACTTAACATCATCTGCCCTATAGATTGCCAGGTCTGAAAAAGGAACTTTACTTATTTATATGATTAAGGGATTTTAGAATAAGAGCAAATTGAGAATTTTTTGGGTGGCGGAAGTGTTAAATATTTAGTTTTAGTAACCATGAATATTTGTATATTTACTTCTGACACCAGCAGCCATCTTTAAAGTTTCTAGTTAAGTAAATGCTTTGTTTTCTTTTGCTCTGCCTCTGATGAAGGAGAAAATGTATCAATTTTTTGTTCTAGCAGCTAGGCTAAGAGAATGGCTCCATCAAATGTGTCTATAATAATAAACTCTTGAATTATTTTATAAATGAACACATTGTTTATTTGTTGAGTGCCCTCCATTTAGGATGCCCAGTTTGAACATTTTGTGTGTAGGCTTGTCACAACTGTACTATCAAATGATATTGAGAACTACTGCACTTGTATTAGTTTATATACATATTGTTTTTTTTTATGAGTTACCTTCTCTTGAATCACTGACACTTGTATCAGTGTGTGATCTTACTGGGGAACCTACAAATGTCCCATTAAAACATTTGAAAAATGTGTCTCTCTCTCTGTTTTGTTTCATTTTGTGTAATTCAAAAATAATTGTTAATGTAAAAGTGTGAAATTTGAAAAGCACTGTAAGTGAATTTTTATTACAGTGTTTATCAAGTCAGGCTGCCTGGCCATGCTCTGGACTGTCATCTTGATGCTCCTGTACCGTGTACAGTGGCCTTACAAGTATGTGTACTTTCTCTGGTATTGTACACTCTTTACACCAATGACCTAAGAAGCCGCCATAGTCAATCTTATTTCAGGAGACAAGACTCAATATCAAAGTTCTTTACAAGCTGGTGCACTGTAAACTTTTTAGAACTAAAGAACTCCTTAAAGATTTCAGAAGGAACAAACAACCGCAGATAAATAATATACAGATATAAAATATGAACTCATGCAGAGTATCTGGGTGTCTGACAAAGACAATTGCACAGCGTTTATTTTTGGAATACAAATTTAACAAATAAACCTTAATTTTAATGAGTTAATTGTATAAACTTTGACCTTTTTATAGAGGGAGAGTGGTCCTTGGGGGACTACGGGCACGACATGGCCTATTTGTGCCGATGTGCCTAAAACTAAAACCAAATTTAACAGCTTAACGTCTCGGTTCAGTTTTACAGTGTGTCTATTCAAAATTGCTAACATACTGGTATGCAATAAGTTATTAGCAAGGCAACTTGGCATCTAAGCTGATGCACAGTTCAGACAGCCTTATAAAAAGTGTCAAAAACAACACACACCAACCATTTCAATGAACTACCAGAACAAAACCAAAGTAAGCAGTCAGAAAAATCTTTGATGACAAAGGCCACCCACTCATAAATACATCAAGCATTCGCGAAGTGGTTGACTTCTGAACAGCAAGACTAGAACTGAATGTACAAAACTTGTTCGTCCCTCCTTCTGTCAGACTGTATCTCCACTACTCGTTGATTATGGATTTTAAGAAGAATCAAGACATCTGTGTATAGTCACTAATTAAACTTTGTGTGTTGTGTATGTTCACTTACTGAACTTTGTGTGTTGTGTATGTTCACTTACTGAACTTTGTGTGTTGTGTATGTTCACTTACTGAACTTTGTTGTGTATGTTCACTTACTGAACTTTGTGTGTTGTGTATGTTCACTTACTGAACTTTGTGTGTTGTGTATGTTCACTTACTGAACTTTGTGTGTTGTGTATGTTCTCCTTTATGGAATGTTGTTATTTGTATTTATTTATTAATTCAAAAAAAAAAATTACTGTAATCACAACTTATTTCCAATGAGGATATAAAAAAAAGCAGTCTAAATCTATTTAATGGTATTAAATATATATTTTTTAATTGAATAAAAATAAACTCATTTTCTCAGAGGCTATTCAAAAATACATAATTTAAAAATTAAATGTTATCAGGGAAGATAAAATGTTAACAAATTTGTGTGTTGTTTTTCTGCACACATACACCAATAGGAATCACTTGACTATATAACATCACACACACAAAAACTCAATGACAAAAAATAATTTGACATTATTTGATATGAATGTTAATATAATCATTAATTTATAATAGTGCTCCCATGTCTTAAGATTGGCAACAAGCTAGGATTTCTTTCCCACAAGATACAAATTTACTATAATATGTATTGAAGAAAATATTATTACAGTGCATTGAGAATCCTGTGACAAATATGCAAAATAGATAAAACTTTTTAGAAGGCATTAATTATTGCATAAGGCTTTTATTAAAAATAGTACTTCATTATGCTGCATAATGAGCTTTTGGGTGCATATAAATTGCAATGACATAATACTTTGAAACAATAATGTGCTGCTTAACATTGGCTGCCATTCCAATCAGTCTAAAGCTCAAAGATCTAGAAGCTTGAAAGAAGAGAGCTTCACAGAATGGAATGAACACAGAGCTTTGGTTTGAGATTAAATCCCGAGAGATTAAACAGTCGCTGAGTAATAGTTGGTAACAAAAACAGCCAAGCAAATACATCAATATTAAACTGAGATATGTTGATCATAGAAAATAACTTAAGTGCCTTAACGTATAGAAAATGATTACTTCTGAGATTAGGCTAACATGTTTTTTTTTTGGCTGTTTTTTTTTTGAGTTTCTGCAACAAACATTTGCTAGTTGCAGGATTAGGGACAAATTTAAGATTTTCAGTCTTGGAACCGAGTCATTAATTTTTTTTTAAAAACCTGGAGGTTATAACTGAAGTAATGTGATGGGGGGAACTGAGGCAGCGACATCTCTTGTTGTGTCCCACAACAGAAATAATAATTGAAAAATGATAACAACGATGAATGTATGAATGAAATGAGTGCCATTAATGAGAATGTGTTACAACTGGCAGGAAACAGCACTGTGGATTGAAAAAAACAATTTATGCCATCTATAAATAGAACAATAAACAAATGCCATCTATAAATAGAACAATAAACTAATGCCATTCATGTATTGAAACAAAACTTCCTAGACCAAACAGGCAAATGAAAACTACAAGGTTTAGCTGAGTTACCTAACCTAAATCCTTACAGTGAATACAAGGAATACAATGTACAACTACTTAACTACTAAAGCTGATCACAATTGTTAATTAGGAAAGTACAATGAGTTCTGGATGCATGGTCTAGTCTGGCATTGCATTGCTAAGAGAACACTTCATCAGACTTTAAGACCAGCACAGAGTTATCATTGACTCAAAGCATGATATTGGTTTATTTTAATACTCTTTCAATACTAACTGCATCAATAAATGACATGCTTTAAGATAAGAGTTAATTTATACTATAAAAATGTTACTATTAAGCTCTAAGTAATTTTTAAAGTTCAGATTTATCATTTATAAGTGTACACTTATTTTTTCATTAAGTTGTCTTACCTAAGTTTAGTGGTAAGACCAATGACACTAATTGGAATAACCTGCCCAATGTGCAGCTGAACACTCAAAGCTCATATAAGTCTCAGGAGCCACACGAAGAGGCACAAATCCCCATTGCAAAACCGTCAGCCCCCTGGATGACAAACATGGTCATCATCAAACCAAGATGGATGAACCATAGTGGTAAATTATAATAAGAATCTTCCCAAAGTCTCAATAAGGATGTGTTTTTTTTTAGCTGATAGATCAAAGTCCAATACAAGAGCTGTTGTTTTGTGGGTTTTTTTATTTTAGCTGATAGATCAAAGTCCAATACAAGAGCTGTTGTTTTGTGGTTTGTTTTTTTTTAAATAAAGATTCAAGCATCCAAACAGACAATTTATTAAAGCATTAGAAAGTAAAACAAAATTTGTTTTAAAAACAAAAAGTTACCAATAGAAATTTAAAAAATGGTACAAGGATTGTGGATTTCAAACTAGTAAATAAAAATCAAAAGCTTGGTAATATACAAGTGTATAAATATATTTTTCTGTAAATAAAATAAATATCAGAATTACTTCTGATTACAAATGACAGAGGTGAAATCAAGTGAAAATTAACTACAACAGTAAAGTGTAAAATTCAAATATTTTTTTTCCTTTTTCAGCTATTTACAATAAAATAGAAATATTCAGTACAAATGCATTATGTTGTAGAAAAATTCTGACAAATATAAAACATTGACATAACCTTTTGAACACAGGATCCTCTCATTTCAGAGTCAAAAACTCTTTCCAACAAGATTATACTTGAATAATTTATATTAAAAAAAAATAATGACATCATAATGAACTAAAAAAAATGTGGTCGTCTTCACAAAATAATATTTTTATTTACATTTTTAAAAAATGTATTTTAATTTTAAAATTTGATAATTTAAAAAAAAATAAATTTCAATGACATCTTTTAAACATATAAACATTGTAAAATATAATGTTTCTAAATTTAAGTCTTGTCATATATAGAGATTTTATTATAACAACTATGAAAACATTTAATTAATTTTTTTTTAGCAGAGGAGCCAATTTAGGCTTTTGATTATATTTTTTTTTTCATTTTTTTTTCTTCTTTGATGTCTTTAAAATTAAAGTCCAACTGAAGACAAGGTTATGTGAAAAATCCTTTATATCAAGGAGGGATTTAAAAAAGAAACAACTCTAAGGTAAAAGATAGAAATGGAGAAAGACAGTAGACACATCTTGTGTGGTCCCCCAATGGTCCAACAGACTAAGGGATATTTGTAGGTAAGATATTGACAGTAAACTCAAACAACACTATTTCCATAAATACAAACAAAAAAAACAACTACTTTACACAAAGGAAGCTGTCCATACAACAGCTTTTGTAAAAATAGAAACTGATAAATACAGCAGCTAGAAAAATGATTGTAAATTTACTATTTACACAAAAGCTTTTACATTACAATAGACAAAATTAACTTCGGCAAGAATTAGCTTATAAATTAATACTACAGCAACAGAAATATGTTGTTTTTTTAACAAGATATTGCAATATACTAGGATATGAAGCATATACACATGACAACATTCATAGAAATTTATAAGTATTATGATGCAAAAAAAAAAAATAATAATAATAATAAACTTCATATCATTTGGAAAGAAAAATTCCATTACAAAGACTTTTCCATAATAAAGTTTGTTTTAATAGTAAAGGCTTACAGTAGAAGTCAACCATTTCTTGAGTACCCCGGGAATATAGAGTTAAGTCATGAATACACTCAGGAGAGCCAATGACCCAATGACAAAGTGGTAGATAAAACAATGAGGTAGTCCTAGAGTTCCAAGTTTGAGGCCATTGCATTTCAACAACAATACAAATTTTAAAACTCAGATAAAAATTTTTTAGTAAATAAATAATTTTGGAAATGCTGCAGATCTAGGCTAGTACACACACTTGAACAATACCTAAACACACACACACACATACAGGGGCCTACAACAGCAACAATCTCAATGAAAACTGTAGGATCCTGAAATGAAATTACTCCAGCACAGTAGTCCTAACTAGAACCTCCGTCACAGAGTACGGATCACAGTTGGATGCAGGTCGTCTGTCCTCCAGGTAACCATACCCATCTTCAGCAACCTGTGGGCAACATTAAAACTTGTAAAAAAAAAAACTATTTAAAAAATCAAGTTTTATGATCACTCTCTAGTCAATAAATTAATGCAACTAGATTGTGTCACTCATGATGAGATACTAAAGAAGAGATAATCTTTCACCCTCTGATAACATAAAAAAGTATAATATAGAAAAATGAAGTAGAGGCGAATTTGATTAGAAAAAAAAAAGATGCAGGTAGAAGATTTTTAAAAATATCACACATAAAAAATAAAGCTTTTTCTCTTTTTCAAATGTCCTAAAGCATGTTATTTTCATTGGTAAAATCATATTTATTTTCAATAAAAATTCATCATTTCATCAATATGATTATGGTCCACCTAATACACAGTTCCTCTGTGCAAATCTAGTGCAATTTTGGTTACAATGTAAGATTGTTTTAGAGTAAAAGTATGAAATTCACCCTTAAGGCTTACCCTTTCTGCAAATTATTAGGACCTAATTAATTGGAGCAGCTTTATGCACATGATTAGGAGATCATGATGAAAAGCACAAACATAACATGACAAACAGACAGTGATAGTGGCAGTGTAAATGTAGATAATTTAGGAAGTGGCTGAAATAATAAATTATAAAACTATTGTTAGGTAGTTAATTTAGTATTGCGCACATTTTCTAGATAGTTAGTTTAGTCTTTTAGAATTGCGCACTTTTTAGTACGGACATTGAACGCACATTTTATGACGACACAGACTGTAGGGTTAGAGGTTAAGTTTGACGTAATAGGATTTCAGTTACCGCTAGGCTCTCGGGGTGATCAGACGTATTTATCTTTTGACTAGACTGTGGCCCATCTTGTAAATAAATTGTTATTACATTTTCATCTCGAAGTCAGCTTAGTCATTTCAAGTTTTGTTCCTGTGAGTATTTGTTCGTGTTATGTAATGTCTTCTCTATGAACTCGCGAGATTAAAAATACATCTTCACAAGAAACTCACGCACCTAGTATCCTGAAGCAACTTAGAAATATAGTAATCTACAAACACAACAAGAAAGAAAAGGGAAGGATACATTACAGTGGCGACCCCGTACGCTCTAAGGGTTTGCTACGTTAACGGATCCAGACGTCTTCGTTGAAGTTCATCGTTAGTGCAGTGGTGATCACGCCTGAACACCAGCTTTATGAATTGTTACTGCAGTCATCATCGGTACAGTAGTGCTCTTCATCGCTCTTAGTCTCAGTGAAAAAACTTTGGTTTAACGGTCGACGGGTCGTTATACTGAAACAGTGATACAACACCACAACGCCTGACTCCTGTTCATCAACATAGACAACGAATCAACACAACTGTGAAGCAGTTTGACGTACAGCTAGTGCACTCATTTATCGTTGCATCGCCTTATTTGCCTGACGCCTAGATCGTCGCTGATCACGTAGGTGTTGGTAACCTGGACACTAGTTAGCCGTTAGCGGACCTGCATACAGATGGGACAACAGAAACAGTCGTAGTCACAGAAGGTCAGAGAAAGACAGTTTGCCCACTGTCTCGTTTGATATCAAGTTAACCATTATTCACCCCTTTTCGTCATCAAGAGAGTCTACGCACAGCCGCTTGCTCAGAAGATCCGGTATTACTTTTAACGGTCGCTGCAGTTAACCTTGTCGAAGGTCAGTAACATTTCGTCACTTTATCGAAGTTTCATCGTCTGTTTGAGAGTGAATCTCTCTTACACTAACTTTCCTGAACTGGAATTGTTGGTGATTGTTGTGGGAACAGCCTTACCCACTGTTAGCCGTTATCATCGTTGGAGATCGTCGAAGGTGACCTTACCCACCTATTCATCGTTGGACTTTGAGGGTGCTATTTGTCCTGTGATAGCACATTACAGACTACACTGAACATTTCGTTTTGAAGCAGTGGACCTTATCGTCGCAGAGAACTTTGTCGTCATTTTCGTCAGCCCAGGTCATTTGTCGTTTGGAAGGAGACACTTCGTCATCATCGCAACTTACTCGTTGGACTTTTGGAGTACGTGACCTATACATTTCGTCACAGCAGAGAATCGTCGTCATCGCAACTCATTCGTGGACTGGAGTACTATAGCTTATAACCTGCATTCGTCGGAGCAGTGAATCTGTGGCACACCTGTGGCATTACGTATCTAAAGAAACTGAACCGGAGAGCATCGACAGGACAAGAGAGCTGTTGTGAAATTTGTCGTATTGTATTCGCATAACCGAGCATTGGACAGATATAGAAGATAAGTACCATATAATTTGTTTCTCATTTATTAGATAGTATATGTTTAGATTCTCCCCTTAGCTTAATAGTTTTTATCTAATTGGAACGCTAGCCTAATTTAATTTAGGTGCAGTCGGACTTAAAGATAGACGTGAATCAGATAAATTCTATAACTATACGTATAGGTTTAGGATTGTAACAATCGTCTTGTCCTTGTAAACATTATTATTTTTTCTTTTGTCTATCACTTGTATCATATCGTCTTTTGTATGTATTGTGGAAAAGTACGAAAATAAAGCTACTTAACTAAGATAATTGAATCTAGATCTTATGCCAGTTTGTTCTAGGTCCCCTCATTATAGAAGAAAGTCTCATTTAGTATATGTTCATTTATTTTAAAATTTTATTATTTTTTATTGTTCATAATTTATACTAGACATGTTGTTTTAACTTGTCACTATATCTCGGGTAAGTTATGTTTGTATGAACTTGATTAGGTTGAATAAATCTAATCTGGTCGGATAAATTTTCATAATTTATCCATGAGAATACCTGGTTATCGTGGCCATTTTTGGTGTCTTTTCTAGACCTAAAATAAAAGTTTTTGTGTTTTAGAACACATTAATTTAAAACAAATTTTCACAAATTTGCTTAAAATATTTAGCGGCAGAGAAAAGAAAGGATTTATATAACTCAACCAGTAACGGTAATGATTGTTTAATTATTTAAGGGCATTGATTGATTGAATATATCGAATAGACTAATCATTGAACTAGATCTACTCATCTGGATCTGAGCAGACGATAACTGGTAGTGACAGTAGACTGAGTAGAGTGGTGGTAATACTAAACCAGTTCTAATCTAGATAGTAAAATAAGTCAAATACACATAATTACAAACACTTGTAATATTAAGAAGTGAGTAGTGTAAAACTTAAAAGTTAAAAAGACATAAAACATTTAATAAAATGGCAACACCTTCTAATGACGATTTGAAGGAAATAAGGGAAAATGCCATTCAAGAAGGAAAGATGATGGAGTTAAAAACAAAAGAATTGGCAGCATATGTGCAGCAAATTGTAAAGGAAGAAGTAGAACGTAGAAGGCAAAAAGAGGAGAAAGAACTTGAAAGACAAAGACAAAAAGAGGAGAAAGAACTTGAAAGACAAAAAGAGGAGAAAGAATTTGAAAGACAGGAGAAAATAAGAAAAGAAGAAATTGAAAGACAAGACAGGATTAGAAAAGAAGAATTTGAACGACAGGAACGTGAAGCGGAAAGAAAACTTAAGGCTGATATAGAAAAAGCAAAAGCTGAAGCTCAGATAGCTCAGGCTGCGGCACAAACAGCAGCAGCACAGACAACTACAACGCAAGCAAATACTACTCAGCCTCAAGCAACCACAACGCAAGCAACTCAACAAAATAATGCTAATCCTCAATTCTGGCTTAAACGCAAATTACTAAGTTTTGAAGAAGGTAAAGATGACATAGGTGATTTTTTAAAACGATTCGAAATCAAACTATCAACCTTTAATGTACCAGAAGATGAATGGTCTGAAATACTACTGGATTTTGTACATGGTCAAGCCTTAACCATATGCCAAAATCATGACCATAGGATAGAAGATAGTTATGAAAAACTTAAAAGAGAACTTCTTAATGCTTATGGACACAATGCAACTACATTTAGAAAAAAATATTTTGAGAATATTCCATCAACACAAACTGAACCACAAACTACCATAAATCAAGAAAAAGATTACTTTAATAAATGGTTAAAATTAGAAAAAGTAGGGAATTCATTTGAGGCATTGAAAAACTTTATTTTGATTGATAATTTCTTAAATAAATGTGACCCACAATTACAATCTTTCATTAGGGAAAGAAACCCTAAATCAATTGATGAAATTACAGAAATCATGAGAACTTATAAAAATGCCTACCCAAATAACCCATTTTCAGAGAAAGATAAGAATAAAGTTGACTTAGTAGGTTACACTAATGATAGGTACTCTAAACAAAATGAAAATAGATTTGAAAATAGACATAGAGATAGTTCTAAATCTAGAGTTAATCATTATGATGAAATCACTTGTTTTAATTGTCAAAAGAAGGGACACATAGCTTCTCATTGCAAAAGACCTAATACATATTACAGATCAAATGATAGGGATTCATATGACAGAGATAGAAATCAAAACAGAAGAAGCAGTAATAATAATAGAGACAGGAAACAAACAAACAGAGTTTTCTATACAAATGATAATCATAATAGACATGACAGTGAAAACAGTGAAGTTGAAGAATTAAGTTATTGTAGAGTCAGAGAAGAGATTAACATGATAGAAGATAGGAAAAATAGTTTTTATTTAATCAAAGGTTTGGTGAATGGAAAGGTTTTGAATTTTATTAGAGATTCGGCTTGTTCTACAGTAGCCATCAGATCTGATTTTGTAGATCCTTGGTGTTATCTAGGATATAAGAAAAGTGTCAGACTGAGTGATGGTACTATTAGGCAGTATGAAGCTTGTAGAGTATTTATCAAGACTCCTTTTTTTACAGGTTATTGTAATGGAGTAGCCATACCCACCTTACCACAAGACATGTTGTTGGGAAATGTTAGGGGTATTCGGTCATGTACCATGAGAGATATTGAAAGTTGGGAAAACAAATACAGTTATTTGTTAAATACAAACAGAGACCAGAGAAATACCAGACAATACAATAGACATATCTCAGGTAGAAGAAACATGACATGTTACAATTGCAACAGACAAGGACATTTAGCTAGAAATTGTTGGTTTTGGTCATACAATAACAATCAGAAGATTGCGAGTTCTTATTGTTATGGAAATGGTTTTAGCCTAAATCAAAACAGAAATAAATATAGTGACTATGAAGTAAACAAATATAGAAATCATGATTACCAAAATAATGACACAAGACATAAGGTGAATTAAAATAAGCATTCTGAATATGTTACTGTATACTATTCAAGTTAAAACTATTCGAAAAGTCTATGAAGAGATGTTATGAGTATTTAAAGGTGTATACAAATACAGTTGAAGTTAAATCAATTTTATGAAAGTGACATTATGTGTATGATTATAAGCTCAGACATATGAAACATGTTGACCTTAAATTGGTATATTGATTAAGCAATATATATATAATATAAAGTTTGAAGTGAAAGCAATTAGTAAGTCTGTAGACATTACAAATGATCAATTGTCTAGAATGACGTTGACATAACTAAATATTGTATAGATATACAATGACAAGAGTTTATTCTATGAGGAAAATTCCATAGAATAGTATTATATCATAAAGAGTGAAAACTCTATGAAAGTATTAATTTTGTACTATGTTAATAGTACTATATTGAGTCAAGAGTGAGAAGTTAATATGTAAATAGTGTTGATCTGAGTTTCATTCATATTATTTGTACCATGATAAATTGTGTTCAACTGAAAGTGAGTATATATGTTTATTTTATATCATTATTCATCATCCATCATTGACGGTTAGGACAAGAAGGAAATTGGTGAGTGAAAGAGAAATGAATTATTTGGTATGGGATGAAAGGATGTGACTATTGAAATTGTTTACAAGTATTATAATGAATTGAATGTTTATTTTTTACAGTAAAACTTGTCCTGAAGTTGTTTTTCCATTTGGGTGTGTTGAACTGTGCCATAAACAATTGTGAACTTTGTCTTCATGTGGAACTTTGTCTTCATGTGCCATGAACTGTTATGAAATATCTCAAGAAAAATGAACTATGAAAGATGAAGAAACATAAAGATTCAAGATTTTATTTATTTATTTTTTCTTCCCCATATGATGCTTTCAGTCCCTTGTAAAGACTTGGACTGATTTAGGAAAAAAAATATTGTCATATTTTTTTTAAGGAAAGGGGGGAGGAACTGTTAGGTAGTTAATTTAGTATTGCGCACATCACATTTTCTAGATAGTTAGTTTAGTCTTTTAGAATTGCGCACTTTTTAGTACCGACATTGAACGCACATTTTATGACGACACAGACTGTAGGGTTAGAGGTTAAGTTTGACGTAATAGGATTTCAGTTACCGCTAGGCTCTCGGGGTGATCAGACGTATTTATCTTTTGACTAGACTGTGGCCCATCTTGTAAATAAATTGTTATTACATTTTCATCTCGAAGTCAGCTTAGTCATTTCAAGTTTTGTTCCTGTGAGTATTTGTTCGTGTTATGTAATGTCTTCTCTATGAACTCGCGAGATTAAAAATACATCTTCACAAGAAACTCACGCACCTAGTATCCTGAAGCAACTTAGAAATATAGTAATCTACAAACACAACAAGAAAGAAAAGGGAAGCACATTACACTATCCTATGGTCAGTATTTTATGGATGTGATATAATCTATACTATTTATGATCAATATCAACAAAGTTATTTGAAAAACTGTTTAAACTAATAGAAAGATGTCACATTCAAGCATGGCAGAAACTAGAGAAGGCTAAAAAAAATGTAAAAAGGGTGGAAATTTTAACAACTAATGTGGCAAAACTAGTGGTCTTCATAATCATGTGAAAATTAAGCAATCTCCATTAATCTTTTGGCTTGGTAGGCAGTACTTCAATTATGTTATTAATGAGACCATGTACTTTTTTTTTTTAAATTCTAACAGCAAAAGCTGCTAAGACATTAGCTTAAGAAGCTTTTCCATTATTTAAAAGAAAATATGTTTGTTGACTTCAAATTTGTTTGCCATGAAATACCAAACACTTTAAAATATATGGGGGGGGAGCTTTTATGTTAATAGACCAGTAATGCAGATAGACAAAGAAAATGTGTACCTGGCGAGGTATTCGAATACTAGTCCCACGATTGGCCACACCAGCGGAAAAGTCATGAATGCTGGACGTCTCATGACGACCAGTTAGACGACGCTCATTATCTTTGCCCTCCCTGGGATCATAGGCCTTGATGTGACGGACATGGTGTTTGGAAAGCTTGTCGATGGCTTCTTCAATGGCTCTGAAATATTAGAATATATACATTTCTTATCAAAATACTTTGAAATGTTTTACAAATATTTAGATTAATTTAATCTCATGTTTGTATGCCCATGCCCCTGTTAGATAGCTAGTTTAGTCTATTGGGAATTGCGCACTTTTAGGTACCGACAATGAACGCACATTTTATGACAACACAGACTGTAGGGTTAGAGATTATGATTTACATATAGGAATTCAGTTACCACTAGACTCTTAAGGGGATTAGACCATCATTATTGACTGACTAGACTGTGGCCCATCTTGTAAATAAATATTCTGTTGAGTACCCCGTCTTCTTTCCTGTTAGTACTTGTTCTTTATGTGATGGTGCTTGTATGAAAGAACTCGCAGATAAAATACATCTTACAAGGTACGCACGCATCAAGTTATTTAATCAGGCTAGAAATACTTCAGTTACAACTGATCCAACCATACAGCAAAACCATTACACCCCATAGAGAATGAGAATATTTCTCAATACATTGTCAAGAAGGACTTTGCAGGGTACTGACATTAGTGTAATATTTTCAGAGCTTAGCAAGGCCAATATATGACTTTTGAAAAGATCAAGTAGTAGAATTTAAGTTTTGATTATATTTTTTTCCATCAAATCAACAGATGTCTTCAGTTCCATTATTATAGAACAACATAAAATAAATTTCTACCTAATACCCCCTGGTTCTCTCATTTCTTTAGTGCTGTAGTTGCAGTGAGCTCCTGCGCCATTCCAGTCTCCCTCCATGGGTTTGGGATCAAGGGTGACAATCACGCCAAAATCTTCTGCAACTCTGTGAAGAATGTACCTGGCAATCCACAGGTGGTCTCCCATGTCAACGCCCTCACTGGGACCCACCTGGAACTCCCACTAGCAAAAAATAAAAATAGGGTCTTTTAAAAACTGGACCAATTTAATGATGGCACACAAGGAAAAAAAGATCAGCTAATGTGAGTTATCAATTTAAAAAGATTAACAAATCTTATTTAACAGTTTGAAAATCAGCAAAATCTGAGTAATCAATTTTAAAAGATTAGAAAATATAATTTATCAAATTAAAAAGATCAGCAAATCTGATTTATAAATTTAAAAAGATCAGTAGTGCCTCTTGAGTCCACCCAACTCTAAAGAGTACCCTACATTAATTGTGAAAGTAATGGCAGTTGTTTATTGTGCTGGCGACATGACACCCTTGATAACTATTCGCCATAGAAACAGATCACTTTTACATGGACAGGTTTGAAAGCGGTACTCTACTTTTAATGACTTTGAGAAAAAAAACAACTAACTATTACACACCTGGGCTGGCATAGTTTCTGCATTGCATCCACAGATCTTGATCCCAGCGTACAAACAGGCCCTGTAGTGAGCTTCAACTATATCTCTACCATACACTTTGTTAGAGCCCACACCACAGTAGTAAGGTCCTGAATAGGGATGGACAGATTAGTAAATTTAACATTAAAATCAAGCTAAAAAAATGAAGCTCACTTAAACCAACAATTATAAGGCATTGAGTTCAAGTCCCAACAATAATTGAAACTGCACTATTTAATGTGAGCATCAACGGCTCATATGTGACTTTCATATTTTATCAGATCTGGCAGAGCCATTTTCTACGAAGGTTGATTCCCCTTTGGCCTTAATATTATAATTGTTTTATGCTCCTTTTCTTAGGGAGGAAGGAGCAGGAATGAGTAGATTTCTTACAAAGAGATTTCACAAGACTGAAAAAGTTCTAAAATACAAATATTTTCTTCAGCTGTCAATCATTAAACCTTCCAGCACTAAAACCAAATATTATCAAGTACAGAACAGATCTGTCTGAATGCAGGGACATGCCAATGTGCTGGCCTCCACAAGGGTTTCAACCAGTATCAAGTACAGAACAGATCTGTCTGAATGCAGGGACATGCCAATGTGCTGGCTTCCACTAGGGTTTCAACCAGTATCAAGTACAGAATAGATCTGCCTGAATGCAGGGACATGCCAATGTGCTGGCCTCCACTAGGGTTTCAACCAGTATCAAGTACAGAATAGATCTGCCTGAATGCAGGGACATGCCAATGTGCTAGCCTCCACTAGGGTTTCAACCAGTATCAAGTACAGAACAGATCTGTCTGAATGCAGGGACATGCCAATGTGCTAGCCTCCACTAGGCTTCCAACCAGTATACAATGTAAGTGCAGTACTGCTTTACCAATCTGTCCCAGCTAAAAGTAGATCAATTAAATTTATTAAATGTATTCGTCATATTGAAAACTAATACAGAGATTATACATTTTTTTCATTAAATGAAACAAAATAATTAAATGAAATCATTAAAGGTGGATGTTCAAAGTTGACACTTACTAAATCTGTTACAATTTAAACACTCTCTCTACTAATTAACTATACAATTAATTCATTAAATTCAATTAATTTTTTTCATTTTGAGAAAACTTGAATTTTATGCTCTTATATAATTCTATACCAAAAGTTCTGACTGCAAACAAAAATTTTATTGAAGTTTAATCATAACAGGGTAGAATGCACAAAATGTGAAAAAAAAAACAATTCTGTCAGAACAAAGAAAATAATTAGAGATAGAGTCAAAGCTTTTAATGGTTCTCCTTATCAATGATAACCTCCCTTGTTTCTTCCTATTGATAGCACAATTGTTGTCTCCATCAGAGAAATATTTTTTTTTTATAAACTGAAGCTTTCCCTTCGGTAAAATTTTTTGGTTGTTTTTTTGTTTTTTTTTTGAAGTATGGGAGACAAAACTTTCCCTGTAAGTTGTAAAATAAAATAAAAACTCACACCCATATTTCATCTATAGTCTTTTATTTATCAAGGGTTACATCATCCCCACATGACAATTGCGTTAATCAAAAGAATCAATAGACACCAGCTGGTGTTCACTTTCAAATGTATTTCAACATATACATGCTAAGTACACAAACAATGATGACATGGCCTAACAGCTTGCTTTTCAAAGTAGCAGGACATAAAAATGAAGGAAGCCAATGAGCACTTCTTCAATGTCTAACATGCATGTCTACTTCATTCTATTCTACTATGGCATAAATAAATACAAGGACTGAGTAAACACAAAAAGGTATAAAGAAAGCGATAAAGACAACAATCAAATTAGACATAATAAGATTTTTAGTGCTATTTTCATTTTTCTTCTTCACTGTAAAACTGACCATTACATCGCTATGCCATTCCCAGAAATAGTCACAAGTGTCAACTTTTCATGATTTCTAGAAAACTATAATATAATATTGACCAAATATCAACAACCAAGCGCAAAAAAGAGGAAGTGGAGATGGATTGGTCACACCCTTAGAAAAGATGCCAGCAACAGAGCTAGGCAGGCCTTAGAGTGGAACCCCCTGGGAACAAGACGTAGAGGAAGACCAAAACGAACATGGCGACGCAGCATACTGGAGGAAGCCGAGAGGACCGGAAAGAGCTGGGAAGCCATAAAAAATCTTGCAAGAGACCGTGGAGAGTGGCGTGTTTTTGTTGAGGCCCTATGTTCCAAAAGGAACACAAAAGAACAATGATGATGATGATGAAGCCCAAAAATGGCAGACTTATTATAGAACCGCCTAACTAGACTAACATCTTGACTTGAGGGCAAACAAGTGTGGAAAAGATATGGTCTGGCTCTAGCAGGTTCATGATAACTCTTTGCCAGATAACTCTACTGACTTGAAAGTTCTTTTCATGGGGACTAGAATGGTCAAGACAGATGTTAGTTCTTTGGATTCAATTTGGACAATAAATTTCTTATTACATTTATAGGGAATTAGCTTCCCAAACTTAATTACTCACCTTTAGCTAAACATTTTTGACAAAATGTAAAATAAGCATGTCTGACTCACCCTGAGGTCCAGGGAACCCATTTTTGGGCCATCCAAATGGGTGACCATCGTAGTCCAGCAAAGTGTACTCTTGTTCGATACCAAACCACGGACGAGCATGTTTAGCTAGTTCCATGACTTCTTTACAGGACTTTCTTCTGTTGGTTTCTACACAACAAAAGATAATAACTCCATACAGAAAAAGATACCCCCTAGAAATCACCAAATCCAAATATATATCCATTTTAAGTTATCATTACAACAAAACCATGGAAAGACTTTGTTATGCATTGTAAGCAGAAGTTTCACAGATGATAGCTTTGGCATCACTGCTATAAGTGTTAAGCATCATATTAGCATGCTCCTTAGAAAAAAAAAAAAACAACACATTTTTTAGTTTATTCAAAATAAATAGCATGAATCCACATCTGATGCTTGGAGCTTCACTTAAGACCAATGAACTAAAGCTAAAAACTAAAATTTTCATCACTGAACCAAAATTAAATATTTGAAATCTCACCAGCTGGTTTCTTGTTGAATTTGTAAACCTCACACAGGACCAACTTGTTAGCCCCACCTCTGAAAGGATCCTTGAACAGGGCACATGGGTACAGGTACATGTCTGAGTTGGAGCCCTCTGCCTGATAAGTGCTAGAACCATCAAAGTTCCAAATAGGACAATCTAAGTGGAGAGACAATTATATCATGAAAAAAACATCTTAATCAAACTATTTATTCAAAACACATGAACACATATCTTTTGAAGATGTGAGGCAGGCATGGCAGGTCGGCGTGAGGACACGCCCTGCTGCCCACAAACCAAACCCCTAGATATAGGTCAATAGCCGCACTGCCTTGTGTGTGTCCCAGTAAGGTCTAAGGCTAAGGGAGTAAACCCTAACAGAAAATCCGGTCCTGGAGCCCCGTAGGCGGGGGGACAGTAGTAAGACTA
>JADKLZ010000166.1:29665050-29679495 GCA_021533235.1 Biomphalaria straminea
AGAGAGAGGGGAGAGAGAGAGAGGAGAGAGATAGAGAGAGAGAGGAGAGAGAGAGAGAGGAGTGAGGGAGAGAGGAGAGAGAGAGGAGAGAGAGAGAGGGGAGAGAGAGAGAGGGGAGAGAGAGATGAGAAAGAGAGAGAGAGCTCCAGTTACAATGACCGATAGTGAACTTATCTGTTAGCTACAGATTAGTTGCTTTTAACTCAAACTATGTTGTTATAGTAGGCCTATGCATGTTGTCTTACCAAGGACCAATTTATTTAAGACCTGTATGAATTAGCCTTAGTTGGCAATGCCAATTAAGCCTTTCTTTTATATTTTAAGGAAAAGGTTCCAACTTCGATGGTCGGGACATGTAGTCCGCATGCCAGACCACCGCCTTATTTCCAAACGACTTCTGAACGGGGAGTTGTGTGCAGGAAAATGCTACCAGGGAGGTCAATACAAGCGCTATAGACACTCTCAAGAGCTCCTTCAAGGAATGCATTATTGACTTTCACAGCTGGGAAGCACTAGCTCTTGATCGCTCCTCATGGCATGAAGCTGTGAGTCACAGAGTCTCAAGATATGAAGCAATAAGAGTGGCCAGGGTGAACGAGCGCAGAACCAACAAAAAGCTGAGAGAAGTGGCAGCCGTATCTGCAACTGACCAAACCTACCCATCCCACGTATGCGGCCGGCTTTTTAAAGCGACGATTGGACTTTACAGTCGTCTTCGAATCCATAGGAAATGAGAAATGTGCTCATCTTCGACTACAAAGGAGCTATATATACCGGTATTAAGGACCTTCGTGATTTTAGCCTTAGTTAGCGGGGGAGGGGGGTCTTGACCTCTTTTGGGGCCCTCGCATTTTGCGTAATAATTTTAAATGTAAAAAAAACACCCTCCTCAAGTAGGGGATTTTCAAATTCTCCCCTCTCCTTCCCCACACCTTAGCTACGCCACTGCCCTTTTCTCAGTCCATGAGAATGACAGAAAAATAAAACCCAAGTTAGGTTACACTCAACGCTAGTGCCCAACCGAGACCAATCATTATAGTAGGCCTCAGCACTGACATGAGACGTAACTTATTGCCACGTCGAACAGACCTGTAATGTGGCAACAAGCTATTGGTCTTTACTGCCCACAGGTTGTGACGTTGGAGCTGACAGGCCTTCAATAATATCTATTTTATGATAGTAGGAACAGAGAATTTAAATTGACAACATATATCCCTTTTTGTGTCAGATGTGACAAATTAAGTAGGTCCAAACTGGGTCTGAATTGTTCCTTAATCTATTTTCCCTAAAGCTTTAAACCGATTTGAACTCTGGACCTTCATGTATATATACATATATATATATGAATATGTATTAGTTGGTTATGACCTGCCCAATTTACTTTCTTTCTTGAGATCCAATGAGGTACTTTTTGTCTATTTTTAGGGCCCTCCGGTTGACAAGAGAGACATTTAACACACACTGCCATGATCTAAGGAACGTTTATGCCAAGCAGTTAAAAGTTAAATTGTGCTGGATATTATATTATATATATATAAACATTTAAGTTAAAGCAACTATGATACATCTTTAAAATGTTCTGAACATATATTTATACTACATATTTACACTACTTGCAATAGTAACAAACTATGACTAAAGTAGACAAATAGAGTCTCAAGTGTTTAATAAGTTTATTCATCAATCAAAAAAATATCTGTAAAACCGCATGTTACAATCCTATACATTGACATGAAACATCAGACTTGTATAACAATAATGCTATCCAACAAGAACACACAAAACAAATTATTACATGGTTTGAACATTTATTGAGAAACTAAAAAAAAAAAAGTTCTGGGAAATCCCCTTGAGATGAACACACTGGAAATACAATTTGTTTTTTGTGGAGCAATATGCAGTAATAATACAGCTTGAAAATACTATAACAACAATGAGTATCATGCACAGTTTCAGACATTCAACAATTTCCCTATCACTCACCTTCTTTACAACTAACTACAAGACAAAGAATGACATAAGAGTGGAGATAAGAATGTATAGGTTTTTCATGTACCCAAGTTTAAGGGTTTGTTGTTTTTTTTTTTTTAGCCTTCAAAAATATTTTTAAAAATAATAAATTGAAAAGCTGGGAAATAAATTCTCTTACATTTGTTCAAAATAATATCTGTAATAGTTATTTCTGAAATCGTTCATTATTAACATTTATTTGTTCATTTTTTTGTTTTAATAAAAACTAAAACCATCTTCACATTGAGTATCAATGATAATATTGAAAAAAAAAAATCCAAATGGGCCTGTATTGTAGATCCTCCCCTTCCCGACACCTTGCCTATCTGGTAGGCTTATTCCGATAGTATTGTAGTTCTCACTAGTACTTCAGTGACGGAGTATGGGTCGCAGTTGGATGCTGGTCTGCGGTCTTCTAGATAGCCGTTTTGGTCTTCAGCCACCTGGAAATAAAAAAATAAGCATAAAAAAATAGGCAAAGCCCAAGTAACCAATGGCCTCCTTCAGTTACAAAGCTTGAGCATTAAAAATGATGTTAGATTAGAATGATGTCACCCACACAGCAGACCTCCCCCATTTACCCCATTGTAGCACAATGTAGCACTACAATCAAGATGGCTAAAGGTCACTGGCTCCCGATTTTCCCTCATGGTTGATTCACAGTCTTTTCCACATTTGGGCATAGCTGCAAGTTTTCCTTCTAATAGGTGGGTAGTCAGCCAAGGATAACGAGACCCTCCTGCCCAAAAATTAACTAACCCTAGCCAAGTGATGATTATTAATTTCATTGTTTGACCATTAAAATTTTAAGACACTTTAAGTATCTAAATGATGCAGAGTTACCTGTTACCTATCCCTTAGTGTGGTGGACCGTTGGGGCACCATGCAAGACTTGAAGACCATCTTTCTCCATTCCTCTCTATCCTTTGCCCTGTTTAAAATCTCATTCAATGGTAAGCCTGTCCATTCTTTGATGTTGTCTTCCCACCGCTTTCTCTGTCTGCCTCTTCTTCTTTTTCCTGGTACTGTTCCCTGGAGGAAGGTCTCTGCGAGTCCCGAAGATATTGTTACATGGCCATACATTTTAAGCTTTCATTTCTTCACAGTAGTTAGCAGGTCATCATGGGGTCCGATCGCTGCAATAACCCTGTCTCTAATTTCTTGATTTGTGATGCGGTCTTTAAATGTGATGCCTAGGATCCTTCTGTAGCATCTCAATTCCATTGCTAGGAACCTCCTCTCTAGCTCTGCAGTCAGCATCCAAGACTCACAAGCATATAGAAATGTGGCCATGACCAGGGAGCGCATCAGTCTGATTTTGGTGCCGAGGGCTAAGCCTTTGTCTTTCCATATTAACTTAAGTTTAGAAAGTGATGCAGAGTAACAAGGCCAAATTAACATTTAACTTTTTGATTTTCAGCAAAGGGAGTGGGAAAATAATGGAGGCCCAATGGTGATACCCTTGACTGATACAAGAATATCAAATTTGAAATTCACTGGAAGGGAATTTGCCTCTGGAATTTCAAAACATCTTTAGTTCAACTTTGTGAAAATCAGACCAGCCTGTATTTATTGCATCATGGTTTCCTTATTAAGTTTTATGTTAGTTCGGAATGTGTGAAGTTACTTAACAGGAAAGGGCCTAAGTAATAATATTCTTGTAAACATATGCACAAAACTGATTATTTCAAAAATTATATTTAATGTCAGTTATTAACCCAATTGCTCCTACTGAAAGTAGACTTCTACTGCCTTACGATGAGTTGGGACAGTAAAAGCAGTTTTTTTTAACCCTTCGGACTCCAGTAACTTATGTCTCAATTCTCCTGAGCTAAGAACTGTCAATATCAGGTAAGATGTGTAGCACTGATATATCGAGCCAGCAGGATATAGCTGTTTTACATGCAGACTATTAAATTGGGCTGGCTGGTACAAAAAGTTAAACTTTCATATAAGAAGAGCTTATCATGTATTGTTCAAAAGTGTCGGGACTAGAAAACCAGATGTGCATAGCTTTTTTTTTTTGTTCTGAGAATTTTTCTAAGTAAAGTGCCCTAACCTCAGTGATTAAGCCCTGCCCATAAAATCAAGTATTAAAAGTCTATATTTTTTATTTAAGCTAGACAAATTTTTCTTTATTTTTATTTTTAAAGTCTTTATTCATTAGAAGATCTATATTTTCATTTTTGTTTTTAGAATTTAATTTAAATTTGTTATAATTTTCTTTGCCAAGGATGATGAGGGTAGTTTTTCAAACCAGAAGTAAGAGCTACTAGGTTAAGAAAAGAGGGCTGAAAAAAAAAAGAGAGGGTTTCGTTTCATTTCAAATTTTGACTCACCTGGCGAGGTATTCTGATACTTGCTCCACGGTTTGCAACACCGGCAGAGAAATCATGAATGCTGGATGTCTCATGGCGACCAGTCAGACGGCGCTCATTGTCTTTACCCTCACGTGGGTCATAGGCCTTGATGTGTCGTACATGGTGCTTGGACAACTTCTCAATGGCCTCCTCTATAGCTCTGCAGACAAATTATATATAAATGTTTCATTTTAAATCAATATTAGTACTGTTATACAATTTTAAAAAGACTTTAATTGTGCAAAGTACTACATAATCCATCAGTTTCTTTTATAATTTCTTTGAAAAAACATTATTCAGCCTTACAAGATATATTAAATAGAAATCCTTAATCAAATAAATTTTTATCATAAGAATTACTCTAAAATCTAAAACAAGGCTTTCTTAACCTAGAATGACACATGAACTGACCAAAGATAATTAGTTACAAACTAAATCATTGTTGTGAACACATTCTCACTGACATTAAAGAAACATAAACGATCAACTATTTCACCACAAATTTATGAAAATTATGGAAAATGATTTTTAAAAAAAATTAAATCCATTAAGCTGCAATATGTAAGCCACAAAGACTTTGGCTGAAGGAGAATGATGAAATTATCATTCCTAATCGAACCCCTTAAAATGATTGCAGTTCACTAGGTAAAAGTTCTGAATTTACATATAGCAATTTATTTTTGTGATAAAATTTTTATCTTCTACAAACCATGAGATTTTGCAGTTTCAATGGCTACCTTTAAAAACAGTAAAATAAAAAAGTAAAGTTCCCCTTTCAAACCATACTAGGTCATCTGTCTCTTTAGCCAATAGTTAACGAGAAGGGTGCCATGGCCAGCACACAACGACCAACCCTTTACTTTTCCCAACTTAAGTCAGGTACCCATTAAGAGTTGGGTGGACTCAAAATAAAAAAAAAATTAAAAATAGCAGTCTTCTCAAAGATTCAAACGCGGGACCCCAGATTTGGAAGACAAGCGCTTAACCACTCATCAATTGCACCAACCTTTGAAAAACAATTTCTTAGTTATTTCCCTTTTGTAATGCAAAAGTCTTGTAGTTTTGATAAAGAAATGTCTAATCACATACTTACTTAATGCCACCTGGTTCTCTCATTGCTTTAGTGCTGTAGTTGCAGTGAGCTCCTGCGCCATTCCAGTCTCCCTCCATGGGTTTGGGATCAAGGGTGACAATCACGCCAAAGTCTTCAGCAACTCTGTGAAGAATGTACCTGGCGATCCACAGGTGGTCTCCCATGTCAATGCCTTCACATGGACCTACTTGAAACTCCCACTGAATGTAAATAATGGAAACAGTTCAATGATAGTTACCACCATCATAGATCTAATAGTTTTAGGAATGTGTTGTTTTTTTTTTTTCAACTACAATTTTGTAATTTAAGTTGATAAGACTTCCAGACTGTCAGAAAAAAAAAAGTCCTTATAGTTGTTTATTTTCAATCTTAAAACATTTAAAAAAAAAAAAAAGGAAACATTGAGTTTTTAATAGTTATTGCTTGCAAAATTAAAATTGAGATTTGAAATGAATGTGCCATAAGATTAAGACTTCTTTATTCATTATTCATCAAAACTATAAACATGTCAAGCAACATACTCTTTTTAGAAACAAAAAAATTAAAAAAAAATGGAAACTGGGCCTCCAATACAAACTAAAGAAGTGTTAGAGTCTGTTTCAGTGTTAGTTATACTTTACATCATTTAGTTCTACTATTGTGTTACTTTTTTTTCCTTCTAATTTTTAAAAATAGTTTAATAGTAACTCAATGGTTTCCACTTATTTCTGGTAATAGTAATTTCTGTTTCTTTAAGTGATGACTACACAAGTCTTACAACCTATCTTTAAAAGTCAAAGTTAATTTATGCTAATTTATACATAAAAAGTAGGACAGTGGGGGGGGGGGGGTCTCCATGTGACAGAGCATACACAATTAACCATCTCCATTATTTTTTTTTTAGTTTGTTACCTGTGCTGGCATGACCTCTGCATTACATCCGCTGATCTTGACCCCTGCATACAAACAGGCCCTGTAGTGAGCTTCAACTATATCTCTGCCATACACTTTGTTAGAGCCCACACCACAGTAGTAAGGTCCTGCAAGAAACAAAAACAAAAAATTGATGAAGTGGATTGTACACACAAAGAGAATACGAAATAAAATTATTCCTACCAAAAAAGTTAAGGAATGGATTAATCAACATCTACTGTCACATAGAACAAAAGATTTGACTTCAAATAAAGTTGTTTTTTTTTTAATTATTCTTTTTCAGTGCATTTTTTTTTAAAACAACAAGTAAAAGTCTATGATCAATTTTTTTCTATTCAAATGAGGTCATGGTTTAAAAAACAGGTAATTGTATGTTACATTTCAATAATCCATGGTCTTTTTTTTATCTCCCAAATAAAAAACTGGGCTTCCAATAAGGACACAATTTAAAGCATTCATGCAGAGACAATGCCTACTACACACCCCTCCATTTTTAGACCAACCTCTAAAAACATGTATTTAAGGTGATTTGTTCTGCCATTTAAAACCATTTAATACATAAAAAGATAAAAATACATTGAGCCTTTTCATGTTGTTTTCAGGATATGCTGTCCAACATTCAAACCTATTTCGCAAAACAAATATTTAAAAAATGGCTATGACGTTTTACAACAATTTCTTCATCCAACCTTACTTTCACAATTAATCCACAACTAACAATCCGCTATATGCAGACAATACAACACTCTACCATTAAAAAAAGAACAGGACAAACAAAATTCTTTATGCAGAAGTAAGCTATTGATCTTAATCTTGACATTTTGAATTGGGTGTGATGTAACAGAAAATGTTTACCAATTGACTCTAGGTAAGAAATTTTTTTTTCGTTCTTAAATTCAGTCTCGATGTATTTTTAGTATGCAGCCAAGGTCATTTTCTCAGTTCACAAAGAGCCCTGTGCAATATTAATTTTGATAGCAGTTGCACTGTAAGTGAAATGAGAGGGGGAGGGGTACAGTCAGGGGTGGAGGGGAAAAGAACTGTTATAAAATGGGTGGGAGCAGGGAAAGAAGACTAATGCACTATGTCAAGCTGGGACCACCAGGTTGGTGTCATTGTTCAAGTGTTAAAAAGAACAATGCAGCAGGGCTCCCAACACTAGTGACTGTCATGTTGTATTTCAGTCTTCATGAGTTGAAATGAATTACTGACATTTTCATTGTGGATGTTAAACACATTAAAGAAAAAAAAAAACTCTCAATAGAGTAGACTGTCATTGAAAACATATGCAAAGCCCCAGAAATAAAAAAAACAAGATTACAAAGAGAGTTTGTGTGATACACAAACTCAGAGGCGGCCCCCGTCGGAGTCGGATCCCTGTCAGATCCGCTTTGATCTCTCAACGGACGGACAGACAGACAGACAGACAGACAGATGGACAGACAGGCCACACAAAACTAATATACATCTTCCGTGCTTTGATCTCTCAACGTTAGCCTTTTAAAGCCGATGTTCAAGGCAACTGCCACACTTGTTTTATGAGTTGATTACTTTACGAGTAAATACTGGTATGTTACTCGTATGTTCGAACAAAAAAAAATGTGAAAATATGTGCAGTATATTAGATTATTAATTGTCTTAAAGTAGGTTTCATTTATATTGCATACTAATTAGGTTTTTTCTCTTTAAATACTGTTTGCATAAAATATTTTTAAAAATTAGATTTTGAGCTTTTAGAAAAAAAAAAGTAGCCGTTGCATCAGAACTTTGAATGCTCTATATTATCGTGATGTCAGATTTTCATTTTCTCTTCTACTTTCTGAGCACTAAACGGGACGGACGGACAGACGGACAGACAGACAGACAGACAGACGGACAGACAGGCCACACAAAACTAATAGCGTCATTTCCCCTTTCGGGGGCCGCTAAAAATCATTCTTATCCCCACCCCCTACTTTATAATTTAACTATTAACTTGAACTTGCTTGTCCAGTGAAGTTACTACTCCGCTTGTCCAGTGAAGTTACTACTCCATAAAAGAGCCCATTAAAAATTAAACCCACACTTTGACAGATATTTGTTTTTTCTTGTTTTCTTTCAACTATCAAAACACAGCCTATGTGTCCAGAACAACCTCCCAGTTGTGCAGTCATGTGTTATCAAACTGTATCTAGTTCCAGTGGAACCCACTGAAAGGCTTTCACATTGCAGAAGCACATTCTTTATGACATACATGCACTTTGTTATTAAAACATTATGAATCTCAAACTTGGTAGTTTGAAATACAACTCTTCCTTACTACCAGTGAGAAATGTCAACTACATTGAATTAGCACTTAGTACCTTTCAAACCAAGGTTTTGTAATACATTTCAACATATACTCAAGGCTCATTCATCCTGTAACATTTCTCTAAAAATGTTTAATTGGCAAACAAAATTTGATATAAATATTTTTTTTTCAAGGAAGACAATCCATGAAATCTTATTATGTAGCTCAACAAAATTTAGCAATTAACTAAATTTTAGCTTTCAAAAAAAAGTACCCCCCCTTCTCCCAAACCCCACCTTTTACCAAGGGAAGTAAATATTTTTTTTATATCACAGGAAGTCTGGGAACAACGTCACCAATCTTTTAACAGTCTATGCTTGTAGTGTTACAGTGTTAAGTGCTAAGCACGCAGCCAAAGGTGTCAAAGTTCAATGGTTATCTCTGTCAGCCTCACAAGATGTTAGCCACATGACGACCTAAGGTCATCTCACTCATCGTTAATGCCCAAGTATTTGGTTAAGTAGTGCGCACTCTTAAGCGTACGTTTCTAAGTTAGTAATGTGGGCAGACTTTGACACGTGTCAATCACATTACAAACAGATAAGAATAGCAATGGCATTTGGATGTGGACCAACGAAACTACTATGAGATACCATCTACACCCTAAGTCAGACACCCACAATTGGACCCAATTCACCAATCGTAAACAAATAACGTTTAGTCATGGTGATTCTCTATATCGTCTATACAAATTATGTAATCCATAAAGGCCGCCAGGTGATACGTATTTTCCATTGTTTTATCAATGTTATGATGTGGCTAAATGTGTTTATTTGCGATTGGTGAATGAGGCCCATTACACAACTTGGGAAACTGGACTGTACTAAGCTGCAAACGCTCACTTGCCTATATATATACGTAACACTCGTCGCACTTCACTTAGAATGGGGGGGGGGAGAGAAATTAAAGAAAATACTTAGATCTAGGTGAAAATACCTAGACGCAAAAGCACCGACATACAAAAGTAATTCACGGCACGCCTTATCTTTCAAGAAGTGTAATAATATCACACACCCCCCCCCCCCCAATCAGTTGATCGTTGATATTCAAATGCAAATATCGTTGTGCGATTTTCATAGCGGTTTTTAACGGGCTTAAAGTGTCCTCGACACCTGACGCGGCGCTTTAATGATTCCTTTGAAACAACTACTCCACACTGACGGCCCACCGGAGCATCTCCTGAACGCTGCCATGGATCGCAGCGTACATTAACACTGAGTACTGCTAAGATAACACACGCTGCACGCAGCAATGTTGGGTCTTTTTATGTCGTACGTAATTGTTGGCGATCAAAGGTCTTCCTTTAATGCCATCCAGTGTAAACGAGGGGGTATAACGGCGAGTCTCAAACTATGGGGGAGGGGGCGGTGGAATAACACACGAGCGCCGCACTATCGTGTTGGTGTTTTGCATGATCCAAGAAGCCCCGCTACATGGGTGTCATGTGGCCAGCACAACGACCAACCGCCTTTACTTTTCCCAAACTAATGCTGGGTGAGCTCATATTAGCCCTATAGGTCCCGAAATAAATAACAAAAATCTCTGTCTTTACCAGGATTGGAACCCGTGAACAACCGTTTTACCACTCAGCCTCCGATCTAGGCCATGGCTAGTATTTAAATAAAAAACAAAAAAACAAAACAACAACAAAAAACAACAAAACGTTGAAGCAAGTGCTCTGCAGCAAACATAAAGATAGCTAGACTCAATGCTACATACAGTCTTCGAGTTTATGTTTAGGGGTGAGCACAGGGGCGTACCAAGGAATTCGCCATCATTTGGGGGGTCCGGGGGGGGCTTGACCTCTTTGGGGGCCCTGCATTTTGCGTAATATTTAATGTAAAAAAAAACCCACTCATTTGGGGGCCCTCCTCCTCTCCCCCCTCATTCCCCTACCCTAGCTGCGCCACTGGGTGAGCAACACTGGGACAGCTGTGTACTTCTCCGTTAGAAAGCACGCCCTTACATTTAGCATGTTACTCGGTAACAACAACAATAAGAGCTTTTAAAAAACAACAAATTGTCAATCACCCTTCTAACCAGCATGTACACAGAAACTGGTTTAAACTGGTTTGGTGTGCAGCGACCAAGCTGGTTGATAAGTAAGGAGAGACACCTGATAATATCCTAGAACACAGTGGAGTAGGATAACCTAAGGGTCACCCAAATGACGGTCGCCCCGGTTTCGTTATATTGGTTTGAGGTTCAGGTAAGCAACTGATGACCACACGGGAAATAAACCCAGATATACACAAAACAAACAAATGCACTATATCAACTATTCAACTTAAGTTTTTGCAATGAAGTCATTACTAAATATTAGTACTTTTTTTTTTAAACACTATCGAAACATAGCCTATTCAGTACATTAGTTCATTTCTCACAGTCGAGTGGCCAAGTGTTATCAAACTACATCTACATCTAGTTCCAAGTTGAAAGACTCTTATGGGAAAGACGCATTCTTTAGGACATGCATGCACTATGTCATTAAAACATCATTCATCTCAGGCTTTAACATTCTATCTTACAAGTTTATACATAGAGATGTTAGCTAACAATTAGCGTAACATGCAATGGGAGAGATCTATTTATTCCTATTTTAATAGTTTATTTCTTGGTTTTACATATTTGCAGAGGTTCCTTCAGAACTGAAGATTATTGGGCTACATTCTACATCCTAGTACAGGGGTTCTCAATCTGTGGGTGGCGACCCCCTTGTGGGTCGATTGACGATTTGCCAGGGGTCGCCGAAGACCATAGAAAATAAGGATTGTTATTGTCTATTCTTCTATTGCTGTATGTGTGTGTGTGTGAAGGGTTGTGGCAGACTGGGGGTGTCGCCGAGCTTAAAAGTTTGAGAACCGCTGTCCTAGTACAAAGCGAAGGGAAGGGGGTATTGCGGAGTAGGCCTAAAGGGTTCGAGCCCGAATTCCTCAGGACTAACCCAAGTTAAGACAGCATATCAAACGACCAGGCAAACATCACAATAAGCAGTAATAAAACTAATTCAGACCGTTACGCCCGTAATCATGTAAGTTTGATTAACTTTCCAAACAACACCACCCACTAATTAAGCGAGGGACAAAACAAAAAGTTTTCTAGACTGAATCCCGAGCCAAGCGGCGCAGGCGCGCGCACAACAACGTCACCTGACAAGAGTGCCAGCAAGCTATAAATAAAGGCGGTTGACCTCGCGTTACACAACGAAATACGAGAGAGGGGTTACTGTTAGTGCGGCTAGGTTAAATACTGAGGTCAAAAATACTGCATAAAGAAAAGCCTTAGAGTTTTTTTTTTTTTTTTTTCAGGGACGCTGCGCGATGTTTTGCCACTCAAGAGACGAAACATGATTTCAATTATGGACACCAACCAAACTTAAAAGTTTATATTAACTCTTTCTCTCCTAACTGACGATATCAACGTTGATTCCACCAGAATGTGGTAAATAATTACGGAGAGAAAGAGTTAATTATACAATGGTAACTACATTCTGATCTGATCGAAATGGAATGGAAAAAAAAAAAAAAGAAGTCTGCATGTATCTTAATCGTGTGCTTACAAAACCATTCTAACGGAATTAACCTTGAATAGCGAAGAATCTTAACAAAATAGCTTTTAATACACATAGAAACTTTTTTGCTATGGGGTGGGGGTAAAAAAGGGGACACTCTTGTGCAATATAAAGAAGAAAAAAAAAACAAGCTTACAAGATAGTGTGTGTCGAAACACAAACTCAGAATCGGCATCCGAAGTGGTCTACTCGTGCACGTAAAATGCAGGTTTCAATATTCTCAGCATGTATATCAGAAGCTTTATAACCTTTCAACAACCACATCTCCCCGCCCATATAATTAGAGGAGACGTGGGTCTGTTGAATTTCTTGACGATATTGTCGAATTTTAAAGTCCGACTGACGACATGATACCAAATGTCACGGATACATTGGAATGTTATTATTGTTAATATGTATTCAATGAACTGATTTTAATAAAGATATGGTTCAATGTGGGCCTGGCCTAACATTATTGAGAGATCACCTGATTGATAGCTTTGTAAATCTCTCATTCAAGGCCTCAAGGCAGAGAGCCCTTTCCCCGTGGTTAAGAGTCCATTGGCGCACCGGCTGTGGTAAATTGCACTACATTTGAATAATACTATACACTGCTTATTAAATCACAGGGCCCACAATTCTTAAAAGGTTATGCATCAGTGCTACAGGGCAATACCAAAACCAAAACTAGAACGACAAACAGGTCTCTAGTCTCGCTCCACTGAAGCAATGAATGTGATGTTTTAAATAAACTAAAAATACTACAAGATGGTGCCATGATCCCTCTAGTACTCTTCAACAACAGTACACAACATATTCATGCCCCGTGCATTTATCAAGGCCCTATTTATGTCTTGAAAAGATGTGTTGCTTAACACAAAGTTGACCTTACGACTTTCTAGGACGTGTCTCACACTTTAATGTTGAGCTTCTCACCCCCATAATTTTTCTTCCTTCCCTCTTAAAACTAAGGCTGCTGTAGACACAAGGAGAATGCCTTTCTGTAGCTACAAGTGCTGAAATTCGTTTGGCACTGGTATCCACCAAGGATCACCCTGGAGCTGCCGTATTCACCCCCCCCCCTTTTCAAGCTGGCTAAAACAAGGGGTGGGGGGAGGGCACAGACATACTTCTTTAGTGGTTTGGGGAGGCGGTAGTGGGAGGAGGAAGGGGCGCCACTGTAATAGTTTAAGTATAGTACCACACACTAACTATGAAGTATATTTATTTAAACATTATGCCTCAGCACTCAACACAATGTCCCCTGACACACAGTCTAGGCTCATTCACAAAATACACATGATATCAGCATCTAAATAATAGACATAAAAAGGGTTGCCCACTTTGTCCATACACAGTTACACACAACACCAATACTGGTCACTCAAAATCACACACACACTTATTATCGCAGTCATAGGCAAAAGGAGGAGAATCGGTCATGTCAGAGAATGGTTGAGGAATCCACACAGCGATAATTTTAACATCAAGTCTAACATGTGCACATCTTCGATCAATACCCTTATCTGCGCATGTCACACGACAAAATGTCAGGGGCTAAGGACAGCGATACTCGTTGCACAAAAACGTCACTGCCACTTAAGTCACGACAGACGTCAGTCAAGGTACGAATAGGGCGCGCGGACATTTGATCCGGTTCCAACTAGTATGGGATGACACCGCATGGGTAAATTTCAGTACACGACATAGATCTGCATTATACAGTCAAGAAAGCTAAATATTTAGTGACGAACCGGTATAGGAAATCGTCTATTTTATACCGGTATAATTGTTGTTTTTTTTACTAATGCATAAAAATGAAAAAAAAAATCTGGATAGTCAGTTTCTCTGGGTACATACACTATTCATTCATTTAGACACAAAAAGGACATAAAGAAAGAAAGGATTAAATTAACTTTTTTCTTACAAAAACAAACCCACAAACGCCGTAATAACGACTAATTTCTTTCACAGAACACCCAAAGAAATTTGAGCACAAACGCTAATAGATAAACTAATTATAGACCAAGCATCTATAGATAAAAGTAAAAACAAAAAAAGAGAGAGAGAGCACATTAACTTGGTCAATTTGATTCTAAAGTCTAACGTATTTTCTTATGTCAGATCCGCCAAATTACAGTATTTTCGTTAACATGTTATTGTACTTTTCTTTCTGGACGTTTTTTTTTTT
>JADKLZ010000166.1:29689666-29702705 GCA_021533235.1 Biomphalaria straminea
TAAGGGGTTTGAATGTTTTGTGTTTAATGTTTAAGAAATAGTGGAACCTTCGTTTCGATTTCTCAGGGGCGTAGCTAGAAATTTTCCATCGTTTGGGGGGGGGGGGAAACGGGGGGGACTGACCTCATTTGGGGACCCTACATTTTGCGTAATACTTTATTTTTAATGTAAAAAACACACATTTTGGAGCCTACTCAAATGTGGACCCGGGGGGATTTCAAATTCTCCCCCTCCCTAGCTACGCCACTAAGATTTCTCTTCGTTATTCTCTTTCGAGATTATTTTTAAACTTCTGTTATCTATTTACACATCTACCAACGGATAACCCTCGTCCTCGTAAACAAAAAACCATAGTAACAGACGACCTTAACATCATCGACATCTGCCTTATACTATGCCTGAATAGGGGACTTCACTTTTTCTTATTCTTTAAAATAAATAATAAAAGACTTTGTTAATTCAGGAAAAAAAAACTTTTTGAGCAATAAAATTTGTAAGTCACAATTTAAAAAAAAATATTTCCAACGTTGTGATAAAATAGTGTCGGTCGTTTAGTCGACATTTTAAAGGGTTAAAGATCTAAAAAATAGAAAGTGACATTAACCCTATTTAAGTACGGAAAATCACCGACTATGTCCGGGGGGGGGGGGGGAAACTTTATGGAAAAAAAAAACATGTTCGGTGCAGGAAAATTTCCGGAAATAGATTTACGTAATCTTTGCGGATACCGGCTGCGGAAAATTTTGTGGAAGAGAAAACAAAAGTGTTGAAATAAGCACGTGAAGGGAGCGCAGGGGGTATGAGGTTGTAAGTAGATCTATATTTATTTAGAGTGGGGAAAAAATCGAATTAGTTATAGAAGGTAGACAGGCGCAGAAATTCCGTTGCTGAGTGGAAATTAGGTCAGAGTAATTTGATGCGTATGAATAATAGTACTTATTAAAGAGCGTTCACAATGTTATGGTACATCTAAAAACTTTATCTACTGGCATGTAGAGCGGCAAACTACGATAAAATGCATTTGAAAAAAAAAAGGTGGGTATAGATATACACAGTCGATTGAAATTAAAAAAAAAACCACCCAAAATCAATTTGTCAATAACAAAAGTTTGAAGTTGGCATTAAGTTTATAATGGAATGTTTTAACGAAACAAGTAGGTTAATATATTTCATCAGATTGTACAGACTCTACCTGCTGCGTGAGAAACGATCTAGTTGGCCACGAACTTTGCTTTTCAAATGTCAGCAACTACTAGAAATGTGGGTTAGTGCAGCTGACATTAATGCAAATACAATGCGAATTACCGGTACAGCTTTAGAGTAAAGAGCGAAATTGTTATTTGACGTTCCGTTACATTTATACTTCTTAATACTTTTTCGATAAAGAGTTGGCCTAGTCACTAGTGGTAGACTCATATAAATAAATTTATACTGGCCAATAAGAGAGTTTTATGAAACGAAAATTTTGGAATGGCAATTGTGTGTACTTTATTTTATGTCTATATAAAGTGTGTTTAATCTCTAAGACTGAAGATCATGCAATTTTTCATGCATCGTTCCATGGTATAAACTTTATAAAGGCAGTAAGGGAAGGAGTACTCGTACGAATTTGTCCTAGCATATGGAATAAGAAATTAGCCTTTTACTGTGTGTCTGAGAAGTTTTTTTATATAGGTTATGTATTTCTTTAGGGACTCGTTCACGTGACAGCGCAATGATAGGCCGAAATCAAGGCCCTATGCATGTAGCTTCGGGCAAGCGTCCTGCGTCTCGTCGAAATCGGTATTTATGTATGCAGTGTTAGGCCGTCCTTGGCTGTCACTTTCTAGACACAAATCTTTAGTTATCTCCGCCCCCTTTCCCCAAACAAGTTATCAAGGCTTCTGTTCTAATTCATTGTCCTCAATACTGTACAGTGCGTTTACATTTTATCAGTACCGGTTACTTCTATGTTAAGCTCTATGACTAAGTCTACAACCAGGACGCCTATATATTATTTCCCACACCAACCCCCTACCCCTTTCCCCCCCCCACTACACTATTTTTGTTTTCATCTTGTCACGCGTATTAAATCCATAATGTGTTTACTTACTACTAGATGTCTATGTCTTATTGTGTTCATGTTATTGATTCGTCAAACCTAGTAACTGCTTGACACAGGAGGTTACGTCTCTCAGATCTATATTGACAATGTAGAAGCTACACGCGCTTGTGTGATGTTCAATATATTGATGGGGAGATAATCGAAAAAAAAAAGATATATGCAGTTATCTCCCTCCTCTTTTTTTTCTCTCACACAGTGTAATTATAATTCATACAATGTGCAAGATTGCATATGTTGCATTAATTAATAGGCCTAGGTTAGGGTTACCTAAAGGCAACACAAACTATAGCCTAGAGGTCTCATCAAGAAATATTTAGCACTGACAGATTATCTGGACTTGTATAGGGGTCCCATATCTCAAATAGGTTAAGGCCTTTTTCAAATATAAATGCGGCACTATTTTAAGCAGTCATCTTTTTTATGAATCGATTTACATTGAAGTATTCAACTGAAAAAAAACAAGATTACAAAGAGAGTTTGTGTAATACACAAACTCAGAGGCGGCCCCCGTCGGAGTCGGATCCCTGTCAAATCCGCCCATTCGCAAGATGTTTTGGATGTTCCTTCTAAGTCCCTGGCTCAGTTACCGTATGCTCCCATCCTTAAACTATCGCAATATTTCAGAAAGAACAGTAAATTTTAAATCATATTTTCAAAAGCCTTTAGTGTTTTTTTCTAACCGTGACGGACAGACCAACCAACAGACAAAACGCACAAAAATATGCTAGTTACATTTTAATGGGGGTATTAAACAATTTTATTCTAAAAAATCTGATTTAAAAAAAAAATTAAGAAATTAGTTTAGAATCATGTCATTTCCGGGCTTTACGCTAGTACACGAAAGCCGCTGCTAAAAAATCATTTTAAAAAATGTGCGTGATATCTACATGCCTTACGTATTTCTTATAGTAACATTTCCTCCCTTACATTTACGTAATTATTTTAGAATTGGTGTTTTGTTATTAAAAAATCGCTATCATAATTAATTTTATAAATTAAACGGTTTGCTTTTAGAAAACTAAAAGTAGCCGTTGCACCTAAACTTTTCAAGCCGCATTTAATGGTAAAATAATATTTTTCGTATCTCTTCTAGTTTTGGCGCTCTGAGTCTGACAGACGGACAGACGGACAGACAGACATAAATTCATTTTAAAAAATGTGCGTGATATCTACATGCCAAGAGCATTATATATAGTAACATTTCCTCCCTTAGATTTACGTAATTGCTTCACAATTGGTGTTTTATTATTAAAAAATCGCTTGCAAAATAATTTTTATAAATTAAACGGTTTGCTTTTAGAAAACTAAAAGTAGCCGTTGCACCTAAACTTTTCAAGCCGCATTTAATGGTGAAAAAATATTTTTCGTATCTCTTCTAGTTTCGGCGCCCTGAGTGTGACAGACGGACAGACGGACAGACGGACAGACGGACAGACGGACATTTTGCACAAACCTAATAGCGGCTTTTTCCCCTTACGGGGGCCGCTAAAAATTGAAGGAAAAAAAAACATGCCCTATAATCTTTGAAATGTTAAAAAAAAAACACACTTAGGTAAAAAAAAAAAAACAACTTAGGTTAAGGTAAGTACTTAAGTACCAAAAAGTTTGAAAAGACACACACACACAACTCCTCGCCTCAAGCGTTCTGTTAACGCATCGCCAATCTCGTTAAGAAGTTATGGACAGAAAGAACACATCTGTAAAAAATGTTGACTGCCTTACCCCCTCCCCCAACCACGAAGCCTACGGTTAAGTTTCTCCCCGGTAGATTTGCAGCAGGGTTTCTCAACCCGCGGTTCACGCATCAGGCTTGGACGACCTATCCCCCCCCCCGGGCACTTGGCGACTCTAAGCGATTGGTCAAGATACGAGGGTCTTAATTTTCAGTACCAGCGGCGATAGCCAAAAGTGCATACGTGAAATGGATACACAAAGAAAAAAGAAGTAGGCCTAAAGGTTATACGTAGCTAAGTACCTAAAGGTTAAAAAGCAACAACAAAAAAAAAAAAAAAAAAATACAAATTATGACTTCCAAGGATAAGGATCTGTTTCAGCAATGAGATGAAAGTCCTCTATAAAAAGGTGTAATTTTCGACTGAGGGTGTCCGTAAATTGTTCATGTGTCTAATGATTTATTATACGCACAAAAAGAGTTGTATAAACAACACAATCTGTAATAATTATGGTTTCAGGAGAAGTACCGTATATTTCGTCTCTAACTAGCAGTTTGAAGTTCCAGGTAGAAGTTCCTGCATCAACATGTGACCTTTGTCACCACAGCGCTGTTTCTGTATCGTAGCCGAAAGTCGACGTAGAAGTCTGCTTTATTATACATAGACGCTTTTGCGAATTGTTTGTTGTGGTTATCAACATGCGTGCTACAAAAGAATGAAGAGATGATGGGAGTTGTCACAAAGTCCATATCGCTACAGTAGACCAATGTGTCCCCCATAACACCCGAATGAAATGACAATCTACAATAGGCCCGTGCCCTTTTTTACAGGTCAATTTAAGCTATACACCCACTTTATTTTGTCATGATTACAAAAAGTAATAAATAAATAAATACGTAAACATAAGGGGGCATTGGGTTCACTACGGGGTTTCGATATAGATCTATATTCAATGACTGTCATTTGTCACGATGTTATCGCTTTGAATAAGTGTGCGACTCAATCAAGTGTTCCACGGGCCTATACATGTTGGTTTTACATGTTTCGGATGTTCCTTCAAAGTTGATAATCATTTCCTAGTGCAAACCTCCCGCAGGACGACTGTGGATGGGAGCGGGCAGGGTTTGAACCCTGAACCATCGATAAATCTGACAGACAGCCCAGCGCGCAGACCACGATCCACGTGCAGCGCCATGTATTGAACGCATCACCTCTTTCTGGCAAACTCGAAAGATGCATGGTACGCCACTAGGAAAAGGATTGACTCTTCTGTTGTAGCAAAGATCGCCAAACATTAAAATTGACGAAGACATATTATGTCTTTTTTTTTTTCTGTAAAAGAGCCTTTAGTTATTTTTTTTTGCCCGCCCTAACCCATTTAGAAAGTAGATAAACATTGTGAGCGTGTATATTCAGATTTCTGTTAGTGTTCCACGAGTGAAACCCAAACAAAGACTCCACAACCACTTCTCAATGCCATCTAAGGTATGGATCTCGTGTTTGTTTTTTTCCCACAGCAGCCTAGCACTAGGCGCTAAATCCCGAAAATCAACGTATGCCTTTTTTCGGTCTTACCGTCTATTTCTTTCACCTGTGGTAACTTTTACTATACCCTACTGTATCAGTACACGGCAATAGTAAGACTGTGTAGGGGGATAAATACCACAGGCCAGGGGCATTGTTGAGCCAACAAGGGTGGGCATTCGGGGCGTAAAGGTCAAGAGGTCAGGAAATGTACTGATACCACCCGAAGTCCGCGTGTTAGGTTTGACCAAGACCATACATCAAATCTTTCCTTGATACGCGACCAACGCAACAGGTCCAAGATTTTTATAGCCTTGCCCTATATAACTCCCCTCCTTCCCTCTATTCTTTTTATCAAACCAGTTCAAATCAGCCCCATACCCCCGCGCCAGGGATTGAGATCGCCATTTCCATTAGGCCAACCCTGTCGCGTCCACTGCGTGTCGCAAACCGTGTTTCCACCCCCTCCCCATTTTTCTAGTTCAGATTACCGTGAATGTTTCAGAGTCAAGGATTGCAGTTTTTGGCCTTTGGGAGAGCAAAATTGTTTGTGCCAACTCTGCATTTTTTGTGTATTATTGTGTAGCGGCAAGCTGGGGTTTTAAAATATTCAAAATGGAGGATGAACAAAAAAAAACGTGTGACTGGTCTTCGAGAACAATTAACACGGTTAGACATTGCCTACACGGACACACATAGGAAAAAAGGAGGGAAAGAGGTCAGAAAAAAAAAACAAAAAAAAAAAAACAAGACAATGATGTGGTGTCATAGATGTGACTATTTGTGAAATAAATCAAGAAGATTCTGTTAGCGATTCTTATATTGTTGTATAATGTTACTTATTCGGGTGTTATGGGGACTTATTAGTCTACTGTGGACATGTGGTCCGAAGGGGGTGTAAATAGGACAATGATTAACGAATTGGGGGCCTCCTAAAATCCCGAAACTGGCCCCATGAGAGATCCACCAGGGCTTCATCTGGGCACCCTGATTGCGCCCAGACTCGTCCCTTAAGGGCCCCATTTGGGCTTTCATTAATGCCCCCAAAAGGGCCAAGTATAATTGGCCCAGTAGGGGCCAACAAATCCTTCCCCTTACTGCCCCCACACGGGTTTCACAAGGGGATCCACCTTGGCCCCCTCACTCTCAGCCTTAAGGGCACCCGTTAGGGCCAGTGTTCAACCTCCAGTTGGGGCCCATATGGTTAGTATTAGTATGGGCTGGCCCAGTTGGGGCCCTTTGCTATCAGGGAAGTCATCTGCTGGATTACAACCCGAAACACCTAGATTTGAACGGCAAGCTCGGTCACACCATTTTCGAAATAAGTCGAATCCTAAGTCTCCAACTAAATCTTGAGACAATGATTGCTTATATATATATGTTCAGAGATCTGGTATGTATATCGCGACACGACAGAGAAAGCGATTACATTGTGCTAGCTAAACGAACAAGTGTCTTGTACCACTAGGAGCTGGTAGGTTACAAATACACTCGAAATTTAAAGAATAAATATCTCAAGGGTATTGAACCCAAACCATCGAGTCGAGTGTGTAAAGGAGATAAAGACTCACTGCGATATTTCCTCAATATGTTTAATTTTTTTTTAAAGAGCAGTGTTGTTGTCGGTCTTTGACTTGTTGCACCACACTGCTGGTAGACAACCAAACCGCAGTAGGCTTATTATATATTAAAACTTCAAATAACTTCTTTTGAGAACAAAACTAAGTATAACTTTTATTACAATATAAAAACATTCAATTTCACATGAAATGCAATAAAATAGTAGACTTTAGTCCGGTACTAATATAAAATGGTACCGGTATTCTGAACAAAATCTAAACTTACACACACACACAAACAAACACGTCTTTTCTTAATAGCAATGTAGAACGTCTTTTCTCTATAGCAATGTAGAACGTCTTTTCTTTATAGCAATGTAGAGTCGTCTGTCCTACCTAAGACCGCTGACGACAATGACACTTATTTTGCAACATTCACATTGCATAGTCAACTTCCTCTCACCGTTACCATAGACACGCACATTCCATAACAGTTTCGGTGCAAGACATTTTAAGTTTAGTGATGTCGCCCCTTCTTTACAGTCTGGTCGCCCTTTCTTTACAAAGAGATTCATCAAAATATTTTTTTTAAACAATAGCAATAATAAGCAGAAATGTGTTTAGAACTATAAGGATTGGTATAAGCTCACGAGGGGTCATAATGTATATAATTATGAGTTGCACTGACCGACGCTTTAAAAACCTGTTACCAATGAAAGATTCGGCATTTATTTGACGTCATCTACTTTTTATTACAACCTCATGTATCCATATATCCGGCTTTCGTTGGTAGGATTAGTCAAAAGGTTTTCCGGTAAGGTCTCTTGAAAGCAGTCACCCCGCGCTGCACCATTTAGGATCAAAAGGAAATGTACATCAAAAGGGCGCAACTCCAGTACGCCAACAATTAATTCGCACCAATTGGTATTCACAAAATGTGTGATATTTTGCACAGATCAGTTCAAGGGTTGGTACTAACATTACCGGCAAGTTACTTTGCCTCACCGTGGCGCCGGCGTGGAAACGGCTCACTAGGTGAGGTGAGCAAGGCTAAAAAGTAACAAACAGGACCCCCGTGGGGGTGGCCTACGGGCAGACGAGAGTCCGTCCATTGCACTGTAGCGGGGTTGTAAGAAAGCTCCCACAAACCGTCACCTAATCCATGCGCTGTTCCTCAAGGGACCGTCTCATCAATGGCGAAACCCGCACAGTCAGCTTGGTATAATGAAGGAACATGGTGGTGGCCCCCGGTACTACTTGGCCTTCGGCCATGATTTCTAGTCCATGAGTCGGAGTGTCATTAGTATTGGAAATAGCAATGCCCTATAGACATTGACTCGGGTCCCTCCCAGACAGGCCTGTGGTCCGCAGGTTTGTTTTTTTTTACTGTTTGATCTTTTGTTCTCGGATGAGAGTCAGACAGGTTTTTTTTTTCAAACTTAGTGCTCGAAGAGCTTCGGCTCAGCACTTAAGACTATCCAGCGGTACTAACATTGGGGCATCCTGGGCATGTATTGCTGCATATGTAAAGTGAGTGACGGAGGGGGGTAATCATGCATGAACAAAGTTTGCATCAACCCACACCGTCTGTCTGATACAAATTTTGTACACGTTTTTTCTTCCACTTCTCATTCTAGGAGGAAATAACTACACATTTACAGCGACACTTCTCAATACTATAAATTTATTTCCCTTTATCTATATTATACTAATTCATATTTTGCTACAGTTAGGACCAATAGATAATTGTGTAAAGTTTCGTTATTTCCACCTATTACAAGCTTTGTTGTATTTTTTTTTAAATTTTGTCCCGTAATTAATACTGGAGCTATGTTTAGATGAAAATTTCAATTATTGGCACCAACCTTTTTTTTTAAAGTAAATGTAGTAGTGTAGTAATGTAGTGGGAAGTGTGGTCGAGAGGCTAAGTGCGGCTTGAGCTTGGCTACCTATAAGGGCGCTCGAGGTTCGACACCCGACTCGGGCAGAGTTGTGTTTACTGAGCGCCCAAAGGCAGCACGGGAAACCAACTCCTAGATATCCCCTCCCCCCCCCCCCCACTGGTCCACAAATGAGATTGGACCAAAGCGCTCTGAGCATGCTATAAGCATGAAAGTAGCGCTATATAAAAGCTATAATAATAATGTAATGTTCAGAGAATAGTCGGTAGATTTATTAGAAGAAACAAACAGCTTGTGCACCACGTAACCAAGGTGTATAGACAAAAAATTGCATGCGTACAAAGTACAAAGAAGTTATAGTAAGCCTCTTTATTAGACCTTAAAGCAGTTGTGATGGGGATTTAATAATCCCATGGGTCCTCACTTGGGGGTGGCCTCAAATGAGTGTTCAAAATTGTTTTTGTTTTTTTACATTAAATATTACGCAAAATGCAGGGTGCCCCCAAAGAGGTCATGCCCCCGGTCCCAAATGATGACAAATTCTTAGCTACGCCACTGCTTAAAGGGCTTTTTTTTTTACCAGAGAAACATTTATATCTCAGATACAGACGTTCGTTAAAAAAAAAACAGAAGATAATTAAAGGAAGTCTTCATGTCCAATGCTATTACGCCAGCCACAGGAAGTTTTTTGTAACTTTCGTACCAACTTAAGACGTTATGGGGCTTAACATCAAAATCATCAAATTAATTGACAATAACAAAACGGAAAAGCTACACCGATTCTGATCTCCCATTTTGGAGAGCTAAAATTCAGGTGGCCTATTTGTGCATTCTTCGAAGATGTAGAACTGCCCAATTTTAAACATGTAGCTAGATACGCCACTGGAGATGTTTTGTGGAATGAGAAATTAAAGGAAAAAAAACAGTGGATAAATATTCCAGGGTCTAGAGCTTTATATAGAGCCAAGTTTATGAACTTTGACCTTTGCATCATTAGACCTTTACTATCTTGCGTGAGGAGCTTTCAATATGGGACATGGGATAAACTTCAGAAGGATTTACAGTTGGCAGTGTTTGCTCTGTCTAAAAAACTTTTTGCTTTGTAAATAAAAACATGTAAACCAAGGTGGGGAAAAAAAGGAGGGGTAGAGATTTTGGACTGTGTATAGAGAAGGTTGCTAATTTTAGCTAATGCATGAATAATGAGGGAATGTAGATCTATATTGTCCTTCTTTAAGGTCAATTTCGGCTTAGATTTACCAAATGTTTTACAGACTCCCAAGTGAAATGTTGTGATAATCGCCATATTGATATTAAGGACTAATAACTTGTTTCATAATACCCATGAAATACAATGATAGGCAAATTTTAAATACAGCAAAGAATATCACCTGAAGGAAAGTAGAGTGTAAATAGATTTTTTTTTTCCCATTTTACCAACAGCGTTGTTGCAGTTAATGATTTAAAAAAAAACAGGAATCAAAATTAAAAAAGGATTGGGGGTGGGGGTGGAGGAGGGGGGAGAATTTGAAAATTCCCCAGGGCCCCCCAAATGATTTTTTTTGCATTAAAAATAAAGTATTACGCAATATGGAGGGCCCCTAAATGAGGGAAAATTCCTAGCTACGCTCCTGGGATCATAAAAAAACAAACAAACAAAAAAATTGTGAAGAAGGGTCTAGAAGAGCTGGTACAGAAATAGGGAAAAACCTTGTGTGTAAAGGTTAAAGGGGAATCAAGAGCATGATTCTTTATTGATTATTTTCTAGCCCCATTCTTTCATCATTGGATATAAAGTTTTTGTTTTATAAATAAGAATATATATATATATATATATATATATATATATATATATATTGATATATATATATTGATATATATATATTGATATATATATATTGATAATATTATATTAGTAATAATATTTATATAGATTTGCAAATAGAAAAATAAAGTGCAAAGGAGGTGACATATTTCTAATTAAAATAATAAGTGTAATTGTAATCACAATTTAATAGGCTAATAAATGTAAACATTCTGCTTTGGTTTATTCTCTTGAAAAGTGGAGGGTATATTCATATCTTGCAATATATAGATCTAATAATAAACAGTCACTCTAAGTAGAATATTTTTTTTAGAATATATGTTACACATCTTAAAAATATATATATATATAGGCCTATATAGGCTATTTTTATCAATTTTCTTAAGCAAGGATAGACTTGACCTTGACACACATAAAATGTAATACAAGTCTGTTAAGTACATAGAGACTCAATTCACTTAATATATATTCTAGCAATGCAAACATTCTAAGGCAATCAATTTTTCAATGCTTTAAATACTTTGGGTTAATTTGAATCCATACTATAGGCAAAAAGTGTGGGACTAGAAAATGCACTTAAATGGGTAAAACTTTTTACCCATGGAAGGCCCCTAAATATTTAAATACATAGATTTATAATTACATATTAATGACATGTCCTTCACATTATAGAAAATATTCTACCAAACTAAATTATAGGGCTCTATCTAAATTTAGTATATATTATAATTAATGTTAGGATTTTTTTTTAATTTAGTATATAAAGTATATTATAGAATAGATCTTAATTTAATCTCTAGGCTATAACTAAGTATAAATGTTCAGCCTACATCGACTATTGTACTAGTGAAGATCTATTACAATATCTACGATACAATTGTAAGATATAACAGATTCTATCTAGAGTGACTAGGCCTACAGTCTAGTCTATGATCTATTTATAAAATAAAATAAGTTAAAGCTGGTAACAGTGGATATCATTAGACTTTAGACATTTGATATTTCCTTTAAAAAGAGGGTGGGGTTATACCCAGGTCTCTTACGCTCCTGTGCTATGGTTAAAATGGGACACCCGGCCTGCCCTATGCTATGCCTCAGTCATGCCTTATGATTCAGCCATGTGCTTAAATATAAATATAGGCTGGCTTAGCCATAATTATAGTGCTCATCTATCAGCTATCAACTCCCCCCCCCCCCCAACACCATTTAATATTTCGGTAAGTATAGAGTTATTATACAAATAGATACACTTCATATAAATAGATAAAAGATTTAAATCAAATAGCATAATTAATAATATAAATAATTCAATTACAATGTCACATCTCTCAAGTCCTAAAATGGGTCATATACTAACTTTAAGTAATAATATATTTTCTATATTTATATTTATATGTATTTACTATATCAGTGTATCACCATAAGCCATAACAATATCGAAAAATACAGATCTATATTTATGTAATATAGCTCTAGATCAAAATATAGAAATCTATTAATAGTTAAGACTTACGTTGCTTGTAAATCTACCAGCAAGCCGTCCTAGTGCCGACAGAGAAACCAAAACACGATCAAACCAGTCTGTCACCTCACTCGTTTATTTTGCTCTGGCCAACACACGGTCTAATAATAACCCCTGACCCCTTCGTATTTTTTGTTCTACTTCTTCCGTATCGGCTACTGCCTGGGGGTCAATGTCACGGCCTTGAAAGATCACGAGTGCTTCACCCAAAAGAACCGCCGTACTCTACACAAACTCAAATATATACACTGCTTTAATGCTTATAACTAAAATATGCATATTAAATTATTTTTTTTCTTAAAGAAAGTGAAATTAAATTTACAGTCTTTTAAATTAAGGCATGATTTTAGTTATAAGTATTTTCATTCATAAGTGGATCTTTTTTTTTTTAAAGCTTTCCAAAAAAAGTAAACAGAGTTGAAGCTAGGTGCTGGAACAAATGTGATACATTGTAGGGACCTCAACAAAATTCCTGCCTCGTGGATTCCACAAACTTGAAACCGACCGAAGTGCCCTCCCCACCCTATCCTTTTCCCAAAGTTGAGTATGACAAAAAGAAATCGAGTCTTAGTGTATCGTGTATCAGTACATTTACGTAAAGACATTCCCATACAGGAACATGTACTTCAGCTAATAATGTCATTGCACTCAAGTTACAGTTAATACTTCTTAAGAGTAGTTGTTTTATTACAATCAATTGTTAAACATATACCTGTGTGTGAGTCGTCATGAACATGCGCACTATTGGTCTATAATATAGATAAGTAGGTAGATAGATAGATGGATGAATAGATAGATTGATGGATGAATAGATAGATAGATAGATTGATGAATAGATAGATAGATTGATGTATGAATAAATAGATGGATTAATAGATAGATGAATAGATAGATAGATAGATAGATAGATAGATAGATAGATAGATAGATA
>JADKLZ010000166.1:29704163-29717062 GCA_021533235.1 Biomphalaria straminea
TTCATTTTGTATCTTGGTCTAGTCATCTCAACTCTCCAACAGTTCATTTTGTATCTTGGTCTAGTCATCTGGACGATCCAACATAACAGAACGGAGAAGAAGAAACGCAGCAAAATTATTAAATGTAAGCAGAAGCATTGGTCAAAAGGTCAAAACCTCCTCTGCCTTGTGGTTGCGATTGCGGCTATACCGAAACGTCGGCAGTTAAGACTGAGAACAAATCTGGACCTAGTGGCCCCAAGGCATATTGCAGCACTCAGTGTTACACCCTAGCAGGACCCTGGAGGCAGCTGATCCCACTCTGTATTGGGTATTTTGTAAGTATTCACCGCTCTTTTGGACAGGTCGGCTGACTGAAGAGAGAGGGGGGGTGTTTAATGGGGGACTCTAGCTGATCTAATGCCCAGGCTTTCAAGTTCAAAGGTAAAATGTTATATCCGCATCCATGCAATCTAGTCAATGAAGCGTCTTTTTTGACCACGTTATGTAATATGTATACATAGGCCCATAAGCGCTTTGGGGCAACACTACATTGAAGCTAACCCAAGATCACTACTCGTGGCTCGGACATGTGTCAGTGTTCACGCTACGAGAACAAAGAATAAAGAGGATAGCCGCCAGCAAAGAGAAAAGATTTGCCAAAGAAAAAAAAAACAACTAAAACTTAGAACAAAAGCCGACACTTCTGCAACTGTCCAACAGACCCAACTGTCCAACAGACCCAACTGTCCAACAGACCCAAATGTCCAACAGATCCAACTGTCCAACAGACCCAACTGTCACCCAACCAACACTTGCCGCTTTTTATCTGATGAATTACAGGATGGATGTGGGGTATGCGCTCTGGACTGTCGCTTTGCGGGAGGTCTGAACTAGTATATAATAATCTTCAATTTTGTACTAACAAAGGGGGCGCGGTGGTTGAGTGGTTAATCCCCCGTCTTTTGAACCTGGGGTCCAGAGTTCGAATTTCGGTGAAGACTTGGATCTTGAATTTCGGGATTATTAGGGCGATTCTGAATCAACCCAAATCTAATGGGTATTGGCCCTGCCATACATATCATATTATCATTTAAAGTTAAACAACTATTAATTGATAAAAATTAAAGTTCGATAATTTTTAATTTTGATAAGGTACATTGTCTCAATACATAAATTTATCATACTTTATTATTATTATGATGTATTTGTTTACTAATCCACCGGATTAGGTCTATTGTTATCAAACTATTTTAAGTCATTGTGTAATAACAAGCCTAATAAAAGGTTCCAGGTCTATTGAAATAAGACACAAAAGTACAGGCCCATATTCTACCAAGCACTAAGGTATTTTTGACCTCGGCTCCACTCGTCCATAGCACCGATTCTATATACCCATAACTGGCCATAAGTGTACATTTTCGTCAAAGAACTCTTCCATTCTGGGCATTTTTTAAAAATATCTCCACCGAGCCATTAAATACTGTACCGGTACCAGCGGTATTGCTGTGGTATCAGTTTCGTGACGAGATCAGCTGTTTGCTGGCGTTAGGTCACGATAGCTCTTTTAAATGTTTTAACTACTGGTTCTCGGAATATGTGACTGAAACATAAAAAGCGAATTAAAAAAAATCCATAAAACAACAACAATCCCAAAACGCTTATGTAAGAAGAATAAATCCACATTAACAGCCAGATCTACCAATATTGTAAGAAATATTTTTTTCTTTCAATGTAACTTGATCACTTAAAAGACATTTTTTTTTCTTTCGAGCTTCAGATTATGCTGAATAGCTTAGAGTTTGCCTTTGGTAAAATTGACCTAGATCTTTATACGGTTTTTCTAACCATAAGATATAGATCCACTGGTAGATCCGCGGGCCATATGAACGAAAAGGTATAAAATGAAATTAAATTGATCTCATACTATTTTATTTTAACCCCGTGGATCTAATACGTACATCAATTAATGGGATATTTGAGGTTTTTTTTTTTTTTTCAACTCGCCAGAAAGTGGCTTCATTTCTTAGAATGTGAGCAAAATAGTAGCTGGCATAACCAACGACTCATTTTTAGTTTTTTTTTGTTTTTTTTTATTGGGGGATTTTCTACACTTTGTGCTGACGTTTGGGCGGGTCGGACGGAATCACGCCGCGGATCGGATCTGGCCCGCGGGAGGTATTTTGGGCATCACTGTCCTAAAATATGAAAATGTTCGGGTATCCTATCCCTGTAAACATGTCCATTTTGGCCCAGTACCTTCTTTTAGTAGGATTATCCCCCATTGTCCTAATTACAGCCCTAATAACAGCCCCCACGTGAGCCCTAATGGGTGCGATTATCCTTGCACCTAGGCGTCATTAGGGCTCATTTGCCAATATTAGCCAAGAATGGCTAGAACGAGCACCGGATTTATTAGGGATTTCCAGAATTAAATTTTCTGCATTGAAAATTTATTTAGCAGTCTTTAAATCGTCTGGTTTAAAGATACAAACTCATGCATGTAAAAAAGACAGCCAATAGTTTCTTTACAGTCTTCTTCTTTAAAACGTTTTTCGTATATTCAGGGCTGTTTAAAAGTGTTTTTTTTTTGTTTTTACGATCTGTGTTTGTTTTTGTTTTTTTACCTTACTCGTTTGCGTTAATCCTGAAAGTGAGATAAAGTCTGAAAATCACTCAATGTATTTAAGAGAGAAATATATTCTCCATTGACTCATTGATAGGCAATCTTTTGACAAAGTACATATAATGGAAATTACTCATCAAAACGAACGGCCATTTAAAAGCCATTGATAAAGAACGAAAATTATGGTCACGTGATGTCCATGTTTGATTAAAAATAGGTCGTAAGTTGTTTAGAATAGGGAATCACGTGACTCAGGGCTGTTTGTTAACTATTGGTGAATTGCAGCGACATAACTTACATCTTTCATCATTGGGGGGGGGGGGCTGAATTTTGTGCATTTTTCAATATTCAATGTAAAAAAATAAGTTAGGGCCCAGGGGGGATTTTCAGTCTCCCCGTCCCCCCTTCCAATACCATCCTAGCTACGCCACTGGTCAATGGGGTACTTCCGGATCTCTTCTCAGTCACGAGGGTGTGTTGTTTACATTAATGACCTCATTGATTTCATATAATTTAAAAATGAAAATAGTCGACATTTAGACATCTTTTAGTAATAAAAACTATTTCACAATAATTCACTAATTTTTATGATTATTTAGTAGGTCTACTAGATCTAGATCCTATGCTATTTTTTAAAGCGCGTTAGTGTCTGGTTAGCCAGAAGCTAGTCGAAATCTGTGTCGGTCCTTTAAAATATATGTTCGATTCTAGAATAATCATAAAACCTAAATAATATAAAACATAGACTGAGGTCTATTTTGATAAGTCAAATAGAATAGGCAGTTTGTTGGGTGCAATGATGATCCACTATAATTACATTGCTGCTAGAAAAGTAGGCCAACATGTTTCACACACGAATGACAATTTAATCTGGAACTATATTATCGAAAACAACAACAACAACACTTACCAGACGTGAATAAAACAACCTCAATGTGAAAGTAATAAGATCTGTCGTCTGCTTGAGTAACAGGGGAGAAAGTAATTTTACAAACACAATTTCATAGAGTTACTTCTCTTGCGTAAAATTCAAACACACTAAAAGAGATTATTTAAAAAAAAAAGTGTTACTGACTGACCCATTTACACACAGCCTTCGATCACCTCTTAAGGGTCAGCCCACCATGTCAGCTGATACACTCGTGCGCTCACCTAAGCAGCTTCCATGTCAACGGGCTGAGCTGACCTAGATAGGGAAAAGTTCGCCGCAGAGGATGAGCAGATGCGTGTATGTGTGGGTGTACGCGAATGTCAGTGTGTGCATGTTTTGTTTTTTTTTAATATAGGAATACGAGCGTACAAAGGCCTAGATGTGAACATATGTTTTCAACAAGAATTAGAATACTAGAAATGCTGGTCTGAGAGCTAGGGAGATTTTATATCGATCTTAGGAAAACACCCTGCTGTATAAACTTAATAGATTCTAATGGTAACTCCCTCGGCCATAAAGACAGAGGATTATATCATCTGTCCAATCTGGGCCTGCTGCCAGGAATGTAAATGCCCCAGGCAGGGCAGACCTTAGGGCCGATTTGATCGATTGCTCCAATTAAGCCCCGGGCTTGGCAGTCTAGGGGGCCCCTCAATTGACACAATCAGTCATAGCTCTTGTCACAGGACTAAAAGGGTTAACATATTTACTGTAGGCTTATCGTGTGACGGGGGGGGGGGCGGCACTGTGGCTGAATAGTTAAGCCTGAGGTCCTGGGTTCGAATCTAGGTGAAATTTGGGATTTTGAATTTCGGGATTTTGAATTTCGGGATTTTGAATTTCGGGATTTTTTTTAGTGAGTCCGGCCAACTCAAATGGGTAGGCCTACCTGACTTTAGTTGGGTAAAGTAAAGGCGGTTGGTCGTTGTGCTGGCCTCATGACACCCTCATCGTTAACCGTTGGCCATAGACACAGATGACCTTAACATCATTCGCCCCATAGACCGCAAGGTCTGAAAGGGGAACTTTACTTTACTTTAATTAATGATCTAATTAATAGTAATAGTTCTTATCGTAAAAGAAAAATAGAAGAGGAGGCCTCGCAAGCATCCATTATAATTGGGCCCCGCAATTCGTAAGGCCCCGGATAACCTAAATACGTATACAACATGATAACAAAGCGTAAGGAAACCCCCCTTCTGTTCCGGTTTCGGACAAGATAAATTTTTTTTTTGGTTCCCCCCTCTAATGGTGGCGGGCCTAGCCTCGTCGACAAGAGAAATAACAGTCAAATGAGCTTTTTATCTATTCTATACAATTGCTTTTACGGTCCCGGAGCTATATTGAAATCTTTAACATAAAAATGATCACATCTTCACGAACTTTTATATAAATCTAATCTGGCCATGGTGAACGAAGTGCGCTATCTCGGGAACCCCCCACCCCCACACTCACTTACAAAACGTATAAGCAAGGTAGGTAACCCTCCTAAAAATGCACTAGCATTGTATTTCCAACTTTTTCGCTCTCACAAAAACATTACAAAAATATATAATTTTTATTAAAATTTACTTGTTAAATACTATTTATTAATCAAACACAAATTGTATTTATATGTAAAAAGTGTAAAAATGATATATTAATCATAATTTCAATTATTAAATATGATTAAGCTCATTAACCTTTCATCATAGTATTAATGTTTTATATAAAAACTGTTATTCTTAAAGACTTTTATGGCATCCATGTCACTAATCCTTGTTTAGTAACTTGTTCGGCTCTAAGCATTATCTATCGAGAGCGAATAAAATTGAGAAATTTACCAATAAATAGGGAACTTGAGAGACCTCAGGAGAGTACCTATGCAACTAAGGGCCCATGGGTTCTAAACTTTCTTTGACAACAAAGGACCCACATAAGGTATTCTGCTTTGCGTTATCATGCACTTGTCAAAATTCAGCTTAAGATAGCAACACCGTTGCTGGTAGCATGAGTTCCTTCCAAACGCTATCATGATGATGAATATCTCTACCAGCTACTAGAATGTTGTACAGGATGACATATGCTCCTTCAATACCTTGAAGCATTTCAACCATAATTCCTTGGTAAATTCTCTGGCGCTGATTTGATTCCAAATGTAATCGTAACCATCTATACCTTCCCAGAGATGTGTTGAGAGTTGTAAGAAAAGAAGAATCTCTTTCAAGCCTTATCTGCATGAACCCTGACTTGGCATCAAGTACTGAGAATATTTTCGAACCTGAAATGTTAGGATCACATCTTCAATAGTTTTTATCGAGTGATGTTCCTGTTTGATTGCTTTATTGAGATCCTTTGGATCAATACATATTCTCACCTTGTCATTCCTGAACGAAACAACCATGGAGCTACCCCATTCAGTAGGCTCATGTACACCGTTACCGGAAGTCAGAGTTTTACAACACCGACAAGAAATTCTGTTGTTCGGAGAACTCACACCACTAGTAACATGAAGCAGAAACTCAGACAACGCCAGCGCTTCATCCAAAGAGAGATTACAAGAATATACAAACTACCGAAGACTTCCGATCCATCAATCGTCTCATAAACAATGAACTCACACCACTACAAACTTTAAAAAAGGAATGAAAACTTCAGACAACGCTAACGCTTCGTCCCAAGGGAGACTACAAGATTATACAAAACACAGAAAGAGTTTTGACCCACCAATTGACTCACAAAGAGTGAACAAAAATGATATTCTCAACATTAAAGACCAGGAATAGACCGAAAAACTACCTAAGGCTATTTGTATGCTTGTCATCCTTGTGTAGCTGGAATTGTAGCAGTGTTTTCTACTCAGTACTACCAAGTCTGTTACCTTATTGACAATTATTGCAGTATTATGCCAAAATGTTTATGATGTTGTAATTACGTTTTGAAAGAAATTGTTTCTTGTACCTCGTCCCTGGCTTCTTGTTACACAGTTAAATTTGATAGTAATATGATTTTAAATACAGAAATTGCTAAACAATAGTTGGGTAGTAATGACCAAATCTGAAACAAACAATTGTATACACTTATAGTTAAAAAAAAACATAATCCCCACTGTAATGAATTAGCAATGATAATCTCTGAAGTTAATCTCTCCTTCCCTAGCTTCTTGTTGCTACTGTTATGACATGATTAGAACATAGATTTATTTCGGGAATAATTAACTTTTTTTAAGGGGTAAGTTTTTACTTAGTGACGGAAGTGACGGATAGTTGGATTAAAAATAAGAACGCTTTAGGTCGACTCTATCAAGAAGACGCTATTTTTATCTGAGATTATTTACAGACGGCTATTACAGAAAGACAGACGGATTCCCTTATTGATTATTAAACGTATTGTAAAGTTAAAGCGATTGTCGACTTACTATATTGCTTGTTCGGCCTTCGTTGGTGTTTTGAGTTGTGGCAGTTACCTCCTGTACAACACCGCGAATAGGCACGCAACATTACACATTCCCTATACTTGTATATCATGAAACTACATCCACATGTATGTCAGATTGAGAAATTTTCTTTAAAAAAAAACTTTCTGAGTACGACTCTAACAGACCCCTGTGACTTAAAGTCAATCAAGAGAAATTGTCGGAAGCAGAACTCCCCAAATTCTGACTCTACCTTGTCAGATGTCCAAAATGGTTCGAGACTTCGTCCCTTTAATGACCCATGTGACCAGAGAAAGGCTTTTATCTCATGGCCAGGATGAGAGATTGGCTCTTCACCGACCCCTCTTCTGGAGTCCCCCTGTCAGGGGTCTCAAACACGCGGCACGCGGGCCACTTGCGGCCTGCGAAACTATTTTGTGCAGCCCTCGACCCCGTCCGCGAATTAAAAAAAAAATTAGATGAAATATACAATGACCAATTAGATAAAATTTACGATGACCACATATAAGCCGTGAAATGATTTACAACTGCACAAATCAGTAAATGAGGTGTCATTGTCGCCCAATGACCGCTTAGGCTTTCAGCAGAAGCTGGGTGAACGGTGGCCTGATTCTAATAGCTGGACCTTATGCAGCCCTACACTGTATTCTGCACCAAGAAGCACTCTGTGGGAAAAAGTCTACAAATGAAGAACGTGGTGGATGTTGTCGTGAAGACGGTGAACTTCTTACGTGCAAGGGGTCTCAATCACAGACAGTTTGTATTATTTCTAGCTGATTTAGAAACGGAATGCGGAGAGTTGCTGTATCATACGGAAGTCAGATGGATGAGTCATGGAAAAGTGCTGCAGAATTTTTTGAGCTGAGACGCGAATGTCAATGAAAGAGAGACATATCTCAGCTCAGTGAGCCAATGTTTTTGTCAGATCTTACTCTTTTACTGACATCAAGCAACATCTCAATGCACAGACAGTTTGTGTCATTTCTAGATAAATTAGAAGAAACGGAATGCGGAGAGTTGCTGTATCATACGGAAGTCAGAAGGTTGAGTCGTGGAAAAGTGCTGCAGAGATTTTTAACTGAGGTGGGAAATAGCATTGTTCATGGCAATAAAAGACATAAACATACCTCAGCTCAGTCACCCAATGTTTTTGTCGGATCTTGCTTTTCTTACTGACATCACGCATCATCTCATTGCACTCAATTCACAACTACAGGGCACAAAGCAGCTGATTACCGTGATGTTTGACCGCATCAAATCATTCAGATGCAAGCTGACTTTGTGGGCTACTCATCTGACAGATGGAAACCTGGCTCATTTTTCTACAGAGCATAACGGTTGAACCACAGCGCCTTGAAAGATTACGTAGACATCTTCTCCAGACTACTGAAGGGTTTTGATTACCGCTTTCAGCAATTCACTGCTCTCGAAACACAGTTTTTTCCTTGTTGCCACTCCGTTCGCAGTTGACGTGAAAAACGTTCCCGAGGAAGTCCAGATGGAACTACTGGACCAGCAGTGTGACACTATTCTGAAGCAAAAATACGCTGATGTTGGCGTTCCAGATTTCTACCAGTTTCTTCCCAGAGAGAAATTTTACAAACTTTTTCTGTGCAGCTGCTAGAATTCTATCGATGTTTGGGTGTACGTACGTTTTCGACAGTTTTTCTCCAGATTGAAGGTCAACAAAACAGCATTACGATCACGACTGACTGATCAGTATCTGAGAGCAACGTTGCGGCTTGCCTCTACACGCGACTTCAGGCCTAACGTCGATGGTCTGGTCTCTGCCAAACGCTTTCAACTGAGTGGACATAAACATGAGCTACGAGCCATCTGCAGTAGGACTAATTTTTTTTTGAAACTACAGTTTCTGCTTTTTTATTAGTGACAGAGACAACTTCAACCTATCGCAGTAAACTAAACTGCCTTTGGTTATAATAAACTACACTAAATGTAACTTATATTTTAGCATTGACAGTAGTGTTCGTAAAATTTAATAAAAAAAATTTCTCTTTTCAAGGTGCGGCCCGCATACAGGTTATTACATTCCAGTGCGGCCCGCATTCTGATATGAGTTTGAGACCCCTGAACTAGGTGATCAGATAATCACACCCGTTTGGTCATAGGACACGGCTCCTTGAGCCCGCATAAGTGCCCCCTCCCATGCGAGGCCGGAGGCCGAGCTCACGGGGGCCCCTATATATGTCTATACTGTCCCACCAAACCCGTGCGAGGGTCCATCACCACTCGTATGGCCCCCGTTAGGAAACGGATCGGTGGGAGTTTCGGACTGGTTAGCGAGCCTTTTTTACATCCCTACCACGTGTAATGTATCCGCTCTCGAGGATACGTGTGGTAGCTCACTGAGAGCTAGGTGTGCTACCGTTCTTAGCCTATCCACTTCCCTGTATGGACGTTTCCACGGAGGCGTCACGCTGAGGCGACGGTAGCTGGAATTCCTCCGTCTGACTCTACCAGACAGGATTGTCACTTTGGTGATAAGGAAGTAGTGTCCCTGGTCTCAAGGAATAAGATTATAAATTGTCAAGAAAGGGAGAGTCTAACATTATTAATGACATTAATCTTGTTCTTTTCGTAGGGTTATCGACAAACATTCCAAAAGTATTGGAATATATTGGAATATATGTCTGTGATATTTCTCTTGTTGTTAAATTTCTTCTATACACATTCATCTATATTTCCATTAGTAAAAAATCTGTGGCATTTTTTCTGTGGCATTTTACGTCTCGTGAGACGATCTTTTCCCTTTGCAACTTCTTGTGTAGCTAAAGAGGCCAATCCTTGATACACAGCTGCGGTTGCAGGTTGGGCATATAAAATCACCAGGCGGAGCTACATTTTCAGCCTTCTTTCTGCTTCTGTTGTGTATGGCATCTGCAATCCGAGACCCTTCTCTTATGCTCTCTTTCCATGTAAAAAATCAAAGCAGTATAATCTATAAACATATAGAAATCACTGGAGTATTAATCTCTGAAATGTTTCTTGTCCACTCGTATAGATAGATCTAGATATAGGTATTTGAATTGTCTCTTTTCCATTTTTTTAAAAATATATTTATCTTTAATATTATTATTAGTATCAAAATATGTAGGTTAACTTATAGAAATAACATTTTGTTTACACACACACACACACAAAAGATTTTACAATCTTGAAATTCACTAATAAATAGGGCAATTTGAGAGACATCAGGAGCGTACCCAGGCATTTGAGTGCCCCGTGGGATTGACCTCTTCGGGGGCCCCCTGCACATTCGACATCATGGTATGAGAGAATGTACTAAACAAATATGTAAGCATACCTTCAAATTGGTACAGTATATCAATAAATATAGCTATAAATAATACAATAAGAAATATTTACAGGAAAACGTAAATGCTTAGGCCTACTATGTAAAAATGTAAATAGAAGAAATAAGCCACAGCAGTTAGATCAGGGGTCTCAAAAACGCGGCCCTCGGGCCACATGTGGCCCGCGAAACTATTTTGTGTGGCCCGCGGCCACATCTGCGAATAAAAAAAAAATAAAAAAAATAAAAATTAAAATTAAAAAAAAAAGAGAAAATTAAAAACTAAAATAAAAAAAAAGAAGAAAATAAAAAAAAAAAGAAAATTTACAATGAACATTATTGAATAGCTATTGGCTATTGGACTTATTTCCCATGAATAGAACGACGACGCGTCGTGTTTCAAGAACTCATGTTCTTGTCTCTTTTTGGTGAATATTCCCATCGATCCTCCAATCTCTAGTTGTAGTTAGACGATCTTTTATTCGTGGTTCAAACCAAGCCGCCATATTTTTTTTATATTGCCGATCTATAGGCCTATGTTGTTGTTTTTTAAACAGCCACAATTTCTTATTATATTGCTTCACAAAAAAATAATAATAATAATAAAGATCCGCCCACTTTTCCTGTTAGATTCTACATTCAGAGTCCCTGTTACTGAACGCACAAACGTTAAAAGTCATGGAATCAATCTATCAGATAAAATATGAGAGCCCTAAAGCAGATAAACGGGGCGCGGTGGTCGAATGGTTAAGCACTTGGCTTCCGAACCTGAGGTCCTGGGTTCGAATCCCGGTGATGACTTGGATTTTGAATTTCGGGATTTTTAAAGGGCGCCCCTGAGTCCACCCAACTCTAATGGGTACGTGACTTTAGTTGGGGAAAGTAAAGGCGGTTGGTCGTTGTGCTGGCCACATAACACCTTGCTCGTTAACCGTTGGCCAAAGAAACAGTTGACCTTAACATCATCTGCCCCATAGATCGCAAGGTCTTACTTTACTTTACTTTGAAGCAGATAAGGATACATTTTTCAACCTTTTTTTTTTTTGAGGGGGATTTTCTATACTTTGTGCCGTTTCGGCGGGCCGGATGGAACCACGTCGCTGGTCGGGTGTGGCCCGCGGGCCGTATTTTGGGCATCACTGCTCTAACTGACAGTTATTATAAGAGTAAAGACATGTTCCAATTTGATTCCCATTTCTGTAATTCATCTAATTGTCTTTATAAAATTTATGTGTCAAGTGTTGTTTTTATTGTTCTATATATTATGCAAGTATATAAATAGATACATCTTCATTCCTAATTGCGAATTTTTGCATGTAAAATAAAATATTACAATTACTTTAAAATTATAAAAAAATTCTAAATGGACTAAAGTGTTCACCGTATCATTCACTGACCTATGGTTACAGATTCAGCGTGAGAAAAGGGACTTAACCAGGGTAACACCTTAACTATAGATTTTTAAACCGAGTTACAGTTCCTATTTCATGTCAACTAGTTACTAGTCCCGTGTGGAAAAGGAAAGGGGGGGGGCACTCTTCTAAGAAAAAACAAAAGATTATGACACGGGAAGCATTTGGTCTAGTCATCCGTGACCCGTTGGCTGTGAGTCATCACATGTAAGTACTCTGTGCCAAAACAGTCTGGACTCTCCCCACTCTTGGTAATGACGTTTACCGCTACAAAGAAAATATTTCTCTTTCAATCAGTGGCACCCAGGGGCGAACTGGCTATATAGGCATTTGGGCAAATGCCGGTGGTCGATTTAGATTTTCTTTTCGTATTCTGCTTTTGTCAACGGCAGCATATTTTCTTTTGGTCTCAAATGTGTATCCCCCGGCCTTTGTGAGTGACCTCCAGCTGTCTCGTTCCGACGCCGCATCCAGCCAGGTGCTCTCTTCTATGTCAGCCAAGGAAAGTTGACGTTTAAGCTGGTCTTTGAGGCGTTTCCGTGGGGCGCCTCTGTTACGTCGACCACCTTTTAGCTCACCAAAAAAGACTGCCTTTGGCATACGTTCGTCTCCCATACGGGATACGTGCCCTGCCCAGCGTAGCTGTTGGACCATAAGAAGTCCCTCTATACTGTCCATACCGGAGTTCGCAAGGGCATGGCAGGATTTTTTATGAAATATAGGCCTTTAATTGGAGGCCCATCGTACGATATATAGTTTATGGGCCGCAGTGTATAGAAATGCTTGGGCCGATTTTGATACCCAGTCCGCCCCTGGTGGCACCACTCTGAAAATGGAAGCTAAGCCTAAATACTTGGGAGTCAGCTACAATTGTGTTTGTCTGACCACGTTATAGTAGTGCGGGAACAAGCCTCAGAAAGCCTTAAGTTGGTAAAGCGATTAGCTTCGACCAGGTGGGGCGGGGAGGCTTCCGTTCTGGAGGTCCCGGGTTCAAATACTGTTGAAGACTGGGATTTTTTTATTTCGGGATTTTCGGGCGCCAGTCCATCCAGCTCATATGGGTACCTGACATTGGTTGGGTAAAAGTAAAGGCGGTTGGGCGTTGTGCTGGCCACATGATACCCTCGTTAATCGTAGACCACAGAATCAGATGACCTTTACAATATCTGCCATATAGACCACAAGGTCTGAAAGGGGAACTTTACTTTTTTTTTTTTTTAGTG
>JADKLZ010000166.1:29718188-29731905 GCA_021533235.1 Biomphalaria straminea
GTTTACTGCGATAGGTTGAAGTTGTCTCTGTCACTAATAAAAAAGCATATATATATGGTTACAAGGTTCGTAAAGTACAAATCGCAATTTTTAACTTAGTAAAGAAAGAATTAAATTTTTAAAGTCGAATTTTTTTATATAAAATCTTAATTATCACTTATTATCATTATTCCCACTCAGACTAGGCCCCGCGCAATCAATTTCGCATAGGGCCCCGCATTTGCTAGGACCGGCCCTGCCAAAGAAGTCCCCAGAACAGACCAGCACTCGCTCTGCATGGGGGTCTTCCTCGGCGAATGGGCCTGGACTCCTGGAGGTGAGAAAATCGCTGATTGACCCAGAAGTCAACAAGAAATGCACAAAAAAAAAATGTCACACAAAGCACGGCCAGGAAAACTGTCGCCCAGTATCCAGCCGATACCATTAAGGTGTTCACAGATGGCTCTACGAGAGAGAACCTAGGACAGAAAACTTCTGGGTTTGGTGTGGCGGTTCGATTCCCTGGCTCAACCGAAAACGACGAAATTATGTGTCCGTGTTCTGGCAAAAGAGTAACTGCGTAGCTGAAATGGTTGAAATAAAAAAACGCAGTAGAGTACGTACTCTACATGTACGTACATTGAAGAATGACTTAACTCTTCCTCTCCGTAATTATATTTCCACATTTGGAAGGAACTATTTATTGCTCATAAATATTTCACTATCCTCTTATGATTGGGCTTCAAAACCTTTGTTGTTTGTTATCAGAAAATGTTTTATTTGGTATAGAATTAAGGGGGGAATACATGCTCTTTTATATAATTCAAAGTCAAGTTTAAAATAATTAAATATATAATTTAATATAATGAGGTGCAATCAACGATGGTATCGTCGATTAGGAGAGAAAGAGTTAACGAGAAGACAGCACAACTCAGTCCAGTTGTGCTATTCACAGACTCTTTGTTGTGCCTACAACTTCAAGCCATTGAAAACTCTGTCGACACACTCCCTGAACCACTGGCAAAAACACTGGCGTTCGCGGGACGCCTTCAAGAAAAAAAAAACAACATTCGGGCGACACTGCAGTACGTACCAGTATGGGCGTAGCCAGGGAGGTGGTTGGCACCCCCGAAATGAAATCCCCCCCGGGGGGGGGGGGAGTCGGAACTAAGTGACTGATTTTTTTTTGCTTCGATTTGGTTTATTTTAAGTGAGATTTTAATACTAAATCATCACTTGCCCTAGCAAAGCCAAGGGGTTTTAACTCTTTCTCTCCCTAATTATTTAGCACATTATGGTGGAATCAAAGTTGGTATCGTCAGTTAGGAGAAAAAGAGTTAATTTAAAACCCCTACCAGGGTTTTTTTGCAGTTAACCCTACCTTTCCTTCTATAAAACAAAAACAAAAAAAAAATGCAAACGACAATGTCGAAATTCCAAGAGCATAGATAAGGATGATTTCAATTTTAAATTCCCCCCCCTCCGAAATTTACGATTACACCCTCCCACACACACACACACCAGTTCTCGATGCGTTATCAAACTGTATATATTTTGAAGAGAATTAGGCTTAATCCTAAAGTATGGGTGTAACCAGGAGGATGGGGTTCAAACCATCACTTACCTCAGACCTCATTGTCTGGAAGGGAAAAAAATCCTTGCTACGCACATGATAAGACATGAGAATTGTATGCCGGTGAAGCCCATCTATATGGTAATGCCCTTGCCGACTTTGTTACCCAGTCCGCCCCATGCTTAAAATCATTCGCCCCATAGACCGCAAGGTCTGAAAGTTAAACTTTACTTTACTTTCGTATGGTTGACGTAACTTTAATTAATGATCTAATCAATAGTAAAAGTTGTTTTCGTAAAAAAAAAAAAAAATAGAAGAGGAGGCCTCACAAGTATCCATTAAATTGGGCCCCGCAATTCGTAAGGCCCCGGATAGCCTAAATACGTACCGGTATACAACATGATAACAAGGCGTAAGGACCCCCCCCCCCCCCCCTCTCTGTTCCGGCTTCGGACAAGATACTGGTGGCGGGCCTAGCCTCGTCGTCATGGGAAATAACAGTATGTTTCTATGATTGACGCGGAAGCTTTATCGCAGTTAAAGGTTTTAATTTTCATTCCTATATTTCTTTTTATTTACTACGTAAATCAAATGAGATTTTTATCTATTCTATACAATTGCTTTCACGGTCTAGAGTCTAGACACTATATTGAAATCTTTAACATACAAATGATCACATTTTCACGAACTTTATATAATCTGGCCATGGTGAACAAAGTGCGATATGTCGAATGGAAGCAAAAAAAAAAACAAAACCGTATAAGCAAGGTAGATAACTCTCCTAAAATGCACTAGCATAGTATTTCCAACTTTTTTGCTCTCACAAAAACATCACAAAAATATATGATTTTATTAAAATTGACTATTAAAATATTAAAATATACTATTTAATAATTATAGTCTATTGTAATTATATTTTTAAAAAGTAGTATATTTATTAACATTTTAATTATTAAAAATGATTATGTTTTTTGACCTTATATCGTAGTATTAAATTTTTATATAAAAATTAAATACATTACAATCTTTAAGCCCCCAAAGTCATATCACATTACTTGTGTATTTTCGACAAGGATTTAATCGAGAGCGATTTTAAAATATCGATATTCAGTAATAAATAAGACAATTTGAGAGGCTCAAGGGCGTAATTACACACTTGCGGTCACTGGGAGACGGACATCATGACACGAGAGAATGTACTAAACAAATAAGTAACATACGTTCAAATTGGTACAGTATATCAATAAATATAATTAGAAATAATCACTACGAATATTTTAATGAATATACAGTTGTTTATTGGCGAAATAATGTACAAGTGAAAAATCTCACCTCTATTGATATCGCCTCACGCCGTGCTTTCTGTGCAGCAAAGGCATCTATAACATCATCTACATCGATACAGTCTAGTATGTGTGACTCCACTTACATTAGAGCCATGTTAAGCCTTTCTTGCGAAAATCACCAGATTCCCAAAACATATGTCCTGGACTCAATTATAAACAACCAACTATTAAACCACATTTAATAAAAAATACCATAACAAAAAAATCCAATCCACTGGAGCTCAAAGTAGGCACGCTTGAAACTATTGAAAGCTATCCAAAAAACAGCTATCCATATATACACCTACGGATCAGCCTTCAAAGCCACATTCAATACTGGTCTTGGTGCCTTCCTGGTTTTCCTCAAAAATAAATACTATGATATAAGTGCACCCTGTGGCGACTACTGCTCAAACTTCCAAGCCGAAATTGAGTCAATCACCATTGTACTACAGACAGTAGAAAACAAATTATATGAAGGAGTGCAATCACCATCAGATATTGTTGTCTTTACAGACTCCCAATCCACTCTGCAAGCACTTAACAGCAGCACCTCAAACATCTCAAGAGTGTTGACAACACTAATTGTGATAATACATCAGATGATATCAAATTTAAATATCAATATCGCACTACAGTGGATCCCGGGACACATTAGCATTATGTGAAATAAAAAGGCAGACAAGCTATCAAAGGCAGGGTCATCCATGGAACAACCAGATAGACTTGTTAGCTACCTCACCCTAAGGTCAATGTTAGTCAACAATCACAAAGTGGAGTGGCTCAACCAATGGGCAACAGGAAACACAGGCAGAGCAATGTACAAAGAAATGACTATGCCTAACAAACTGGACAGTATTAACTTCCTCCCCCGCAAAGAACAATCTACAATTTTCCAACTAAGAACAGGACACACAACTCTATTAAATTACCATCTGAACAAAATAAACTCCACACAACTCCCCCTTTGCAGACACTGCGCCCACCCTTATGAAACTGTAAACCATATCCTCCTTTAATGCCCCTCCCTAATCCACCTTAGGCAGACACTACTTCCACCTCAGCCCAACATAACCAACACCCTGTATGGCAGTGCTGAACAACTGAAGAAAACAGCACACTTTTTTTCCTTGGCACAGTCTGCAAAAGAGCTGACAGCTCAGCAGCAATAAAGCTGGTTAGAAGAAGAAGAAGAAGCCTTTCTTGCCTTATTGTGCTCCTGAGATAGTGTTTGATTAACTTGAGCCTTGAGAATGATCTCTCACATGACACAAAGGAAGTGGCATGAGTTAGCAGTATTTGGAAGGAGTTTCCAAAGTTTGAGCAATTATCATTGCCTTATGAAGCCAGCCTCCCTTATATGTCACTCGGTGATTGTGGTACTGTTTGTTGATGAAAAGTGTTCGTACATCTATGACATCATTGAAGAAGCCATTGGCATGTATTTCATCATACAAACAGTAAAAAGTAAGAAAGTTTTTTATCAATTTGTCATCATCCATCGACTTCAAGAGGTGTCTTAGTTCAAGAAGAAACCCAATGGTGTCCACATTGTTTTCCAGACTTTGGAATCTGTCCGTCATATCCATATTGTTGTAACTCCAGTGGCGGACTGAATGGTTAATGTGTGAGACACACTGACACACAGACTAAGGCGGGTCACAGGTCAACGGCTGTCCTAATTGATGACCTGTGCTGTGCGCACGTGAGCCGAGAGCTTGGACGGACTAGAGCAGTGTGTTAGAGACAGTTGCAGGACAGTCCGGATAGAAAGCAGAGAGGACTGGTGTTACGAACAGTCTTCGAAAATGTAGCTTGTACGCGCTATAGAGACTGTTGTGTTAGTTAGGCAGTTCCATTGTGTTTAAGCATTTGAAGTTAGTGTAGACAAATGTGTTTATTGGCTGTGGCTATTGTGTTTGTAATTAAACCGCCACTGTGTTTATTGAAGCTCTTGTTGTTAAGTTCTTGAGTTAGATGTGTTGTATGTTGTTAAGCAGTGTTTGCAGAAGGCCTGATAAGTGAAGTTAGTTACAATATGAATTCTGTCCAGCACTTCTGTCGCAACATTTTTTTTTAAAATTTGTTGATGAGCACGTAACATGGCAATGGTGACATGAAAACCTAATGAGATATTTAATTTATTCTTGTTCTTTATTCCTTGTTAAAAAAAAAAGAAAAAAATAAATACATGAACAAGAGCGCTAACTGACTTTAATCTATTATCAATTCTCCCTTTTGTGTTTAAAGAAATAAGATAATTTAACGTTCTTACTTAACCACGTACAAGAGTAAATAGAACAAAAAAGCCACAGCGGTTAGAGTGACCGAAAAAGATTTTTTTCTAATCCGACATATCAAAATGTACAAGATTATGATTTCTTCCGTACATTTACGGCATATTTAAACCCATGATTCTCTAACGTATGCATACGCCTCCCTGGTGGCAGGGTTAATGCTGAAGGCTTCCAGAGAAACAATTACTACTAGATAATAACTCCAACTCCAGAATGAAATAATAATTATACTTTAATACTTAATCTAAAATAGAACACAATAAATAATGAAGCATATAAACACCAAAACCAGGAAGTAAGCGTCCAACCTTCCTGGACCGAGAGCAAAACCTTACTGACTAAAACACTCTCTCTCACATTTAACTAGGACTAAATCATTCAGTCATAACACATGCAAACGACTATTCACATTCACAACAAGGAGACATAAAATTATCATACCAAAATAGCAACTTAACAATCATTCTCGCCATACCACCCCCTGACAAGTGTCTTCCTTGAAGCGTTCTTCTAGCCCACTTGCGAGCGCCTTCGCATAGCATAGTGCTCATCACACAGGTCAAGGGACTTAACAAGGAAAATCCTTAAAGATAGATTTTTAAAACCGAGTTACAGTTCTTATTTCATGTCAACTAGCTAGGGGAGAAAACTCTTTTAAGAAAAACAAAAAGATATTGACAATAGAATCATTTGTCGAGGAGAATTAGAAGTGTGTATATAAAATAGAAGAACACTGTCTCCAAATAAATAATGATAAACGCAAGAGCTTGGAAGTGTGATTCTGTATTTTAAACATCCGATTCATAAAGAAGTGCAGGCAGTAATAATAAATAACCGAAAATAAACTTGTACACCGTTTACTTAACCTATGTGGTCATTTCCTACCCAGAGTAACATTCGTACGCCACAGTGGGTCTCGCACTTTCTTTGGACCGTGCTACACCGTGCTAAACTTTAGGTGTATACATTATTAAATTGAACCATTTTATAACATATAACAGATTTCCCGCGGCCTCTTGATTTACCAGGAGCCCCTTGGAAATCTCTTGAAATGTTATTAAATGCTATGCAGCCGGTCGAAAAAGTCCTGGAAATTTCCGGACATTATTAAAATCATTTTAAATTAAAAAAAAATATGCTATGCTATTTTGTGAATGAAAATAGTGCGGATTTGGATATATTATTTCCCATTCACACCATGCTGCGCCATGGGATCTTCCCATTTACTTGTTATAAGTAAAGCGAATTCGTGAATTCGTGAAAAAAATAATTATATGAATGGAGCTAACAACAGCTAGTTGACCTTAATTTGCGCGATAATAAGAATACAGTTGCACTCATGTAACAATGCTTTAGAAAAACCAATTTGAATGTTAATTTGATTAAAATATGAAATGAATATTGTATTACAGCACACATAACATAGAGCTCTGAAGTTTTAAGATATATAACAGTAGCAGTGGCAATGTTGAAATTGCTGAAAAGTTGTAGGAAATTACTATTAATGTGGACCAAAACCTGATGGTATCAGTTCTGATAATTTAAAGAGATAGGCTTGAAGTATTGATACGATGAACTCAGGGACATAGAAATGCAGCTACAATGTCAAGGATTCATAAAGAAGTGCAGAACAGAAAAGAAAGGATGTGTACACCGTTTACTTAACCTATGTGGTCATTTCTTAATCAGAAAATAATCCTAATGCACATTTTCTCAGTTCTCTAGAAAAAGGTTTTACCAATCGATGGGATATTATAATTAATGAACAACTCGCTGGTGTACTCTTCGTGTTGCTGTTAGATTTATTAAAGAACGAGTTTTAAAAAAGTGTGACGGCGAAAATCTTTGGCGTCTCTCTGAAAATACAAACACTAGAGGCCAGCACAAAGACGATTGCCAGAGAGCAGTGTTTCTTAATGTTCGGCGAAAAAATACTTTAGTGCCATTGACTTCCAAACTAGGGGGTCAGGGGAGCTTTGTAAGCTCCCCCAGTGGGGTTCAGGGTGTAGCCATAGCGCCAAGCGTTCTTTTGCAATTTTAGGAGTGTAAAATTAAATTTAAATAAGGTAAGGTGGTTCTGGAATGAATCTCCCGCGATAAACGACTGATCGCTGATATTTTGATCATCATATGTGCTGGCGGTACTAGTAAAAAAAGATAGAGTTTTGGCATGTTAATCCGAATTCTCGGCTTAAATTCTAATGATGCCACATTGTTCTTAAAAAAAAGTAAATGCGGTTAACTCTGTGGTCGTTGTGCTTGATCCACCAGACCTTCGTTGAAATTTAAATCGTTGTCAGTTGTAACATAATGTCTATCTCTCCGTAAAGCAAAAAAAAAAAAAAAAAAAAAAAAACAAGATTACAAAGAGAGTTTGTGTGATACACAAACTCAGAGGCGGCCCCCGTCGGAGTCGGATCCCTGTCAGATCCGCCTATTTGCAAGATGTTTCGGATGTTCCTTCTAAGTCTCTGGCTCAATTCCTGTATGCTCCCATCCTTAAACTATCGCAATATTTCTGAAAGAACAGTAAAGGTTAAATCATATTTTCAAAAGCCTTTAGTGTTTTTTTTCTAACCGTGACGGACAGACCAACCAGCAGACAAAACGCACAAAACTATGCTTGTTTCATTCTAATGGGGGCACTAAACAATTTTTTTTTAAATCTGATTTTTTTAAAAATTTAAGAAATTAGTTTAGAACAGTGGTCTTCAACCTTTTTTGGCCTACCGCCCCCTTTTCGTATTTTTTTCAATAAAAAATTCCGCCAGCGCCCCCCTCTAAGAAAAACACGTGAATCGTGAGAAGGCAAATATGAACAAAAATATCATCAATTTATTAATTTTTATGCAATCAATAACACGTATCCTGCACGGGAGACGACCGCATGCCAAAGGCGATTTTCTTTGGCAAGCTTAGAGTAGGAGGAGTTACAGAGGTGCCCACCTCGTTAGCGCTATAAAGATCCACTCAGGCGCCATTTCACCCTCACTGGCATAGAGGAAAGTACCTAACAGCCTTCCCTAGCAGCAGATGTCCTCTGAAAGAGGCAGCTGGAGAGTTGTCACAAAAGCTGCGGGACAAACATTTGAGACTCAAAGAAACGTCATTATTGAAGACAGGTGCAAAAGATGGAAAGAAAACTTAAATTGACCGCTAGCAGACGAAATTCGAAATATTATGCAAGTCGCAACTAGGTTTGCGTAGTTATGTGAAACACTGCACTTAGTCTTAATCTTCGGAATCGAAGGCATTGCCAATATTATCATTATAACTAAATTATGTCAAATAATTTGCAGTGATTACACACAAAAATTAATGTCATTGTCATGACTTTCTTTCAAATCCTAAGAATAGTCTCCATTTAAATTGTTGAATATTAGGGCCTACTATTTTTCGGTTTAATTGTAAATGTGTTTATATTTTTAATTAAACATTATTATTGCTGAACTTACTACAAAGTGAAATTAAGCTAATGGGAACCCCGTGCCTCCTGCAGTCTGACAATATTAGAAATTTCAAGCTTTAAATTAGTCAAAGCAAGGCGAAGGTCTCATCTAGTGGCTATTTCCAGCCTATTTCTTTGCTTATTCATTAAGGGTTAGGGTTAGGGTTAGGGTTATTAAGTTTGTTATGCACTAAATCTAGGTTAACCATGTATGTTGATGGAAAAGCTAAAACATAATTCCATTTTCGAACAAAGTTTTGGGATTTTACTGAAACATTCAAATGCAGCCACATCTCTGTTGTGCCTCCTATGTTAGCATTCTTTTTACTGAAGACATAATTTTGTAAACCTATTTTTGAGTTTGAGTTTTGAGACACACCTGCAACTCAATTTGAACATCGGTAACAGATGTTTAATAATTGTTATTTATATTTAATTTTTTTTATTTATTTATTTACATCCTAGAAGCGAATCGTAATTTCTTCATAGCGCATTGTTATGTGAATTGCAGATGTCGGTGTCTTTAGGCAGCAATTCATTTTTTAACAAACAAGTTACGTGAGATTGTAAAACTCTTTAAATAGATTTATATAAGACTTATCTTCGAGTCTGAAGATCAGTGATAAATGCAGTATTTCCCACGGCTGCACAGCCCTAACTGTGACCTAGATATTGTGCCACACTCAGGGCAAGCATAAACATTGTCCGCAGGTGGTCGAAAACCAGAAAAGTTATCATAAACTACAACATGTTGCTCAATATTACTGGGCATTTTTATGATGCCAATTACTTTTTAAGGTCTTAACATGACATTTTTGTTTTCGAAATACTGTTCAGTTTCGATTAAGACATCATCTTATGACCTGTACATTCTAAGTGGCTATCACTATTAAACAGTTCACCTAGGCATAAGAAAATGACAAAAAACAAAAAAACAAAAAAAAAAAAAAAGAGAATCTTTATGTACCAAACAACAACCAGTTTTGAGGCTTGGTTGAGATGCTTGACAAAATTGACCTAACCATATAAGAACTTCGACGAATTAAAACGCCGAGGCTCATGTCCAGTACCTCAGATATAGGATTCAAAACGAGATTATGGACCTGATGGTTTATTTTCCCATCATCCTTGATTGCACGATTGATGTTAGCCACAAAGATGCCGTTTACATAGCATTTTGTGGAGTTATTAGATTCAGAAATTAAGCTGGAGAAAATTTCCAGTTTATGTAGTTTAAAGGTCAATAGTACAGTACTTACGTAAGGTGGTATGTTTAGTATTTAAAAAGGACTTCAGTGTGAGTGGCGGCCGATCCTATTAGCTTGACATGTTACGATATATCCACAATATCTAGTCTACCCTTCCAGCGCAGGGCCCCGCATTTGACATTCGCCTATGGCCCCACGCACTGGTAAGGCCGCCTCTGACAACAATCTAAGAGCCTAACATCTAACATCTTTTTCATTATTTGTTTATTTTTTTTATCTAGTGGCAATTCACTAAAACTCTTTGCAATATTCCATTTCATAACACTCTGTCAATGTTTTTGTTGAAAAAAAAATATTCTATTTGAATGTTAGCTTTAACATTTTTCTTAATTAACATTTACATATCAAATATTAACATATGTTGTTATAAGAGACTTTAATCTAAAAGACTTATTATCCACTTTGTTTAACAAATCATGAACGTTTATGCGCTCAAGATCTAAGTAAACTAGATACCCTTCGATTTCAGCAGAAGAGTTAGAATTTTAAAATAGAAAATGGGATTCCCAAACATAGATTCTAAAGTTAAATCAGAAGCAAGCGAATTAGGCCTATACTTTGGGTATATTTAGTTTGCTAGCTTTAATTTTCAAGAATTGTTTTATTTGTTTTGTTTCAGTGCACCTTTAGTTTCTTCTTTACCCCTTTATACTCAGCGCCCCCTTACCGCCCATTTTTGTGCCCAGCGCCCCCCTACCGCCCCTTTGGCTCCCAGCGCCCCCCCCAAAATCTCGAAAACGCCCCCAAGGGGGCGATATCGCCCCCGTTGAAGAACACTGGTTTAGAATCATGTTATTTCCTGGCTTTACGCTAGTACACGAAAGCCGCTGCTAAAAGTTCATTTTAAAAAATGTGCGTGATATCTACATGCCGAAAGCATTTCTTATAGTAACATTTCCTCCTTACATTTACGTAATTGTTTTAGAATTGGTGTTTTGTTATTAAAAAATCGCTTGCATAATTAATTTTATAAATTAAACGGTTTGCTTAAAACTAAAAGTAGCTGTTGCACCTAAACTTTTCAAGCCGCATTTGATGGTGAAATAATATTTTTCGTATATCTTCTAGTTTTGGCGCTCTGAGTCTGACAGACGGACAGACGGACAGACAGACAGAAATTCATTTTAAAAAATGTGTGTGATATCTACATGCCAAGAGCATTTTTTTCTAGTAACATTTCCTCCCTTACATTTACGTAATAGTTTCAGAATTGGTGTTTTGTTATTAAAAAATCGCTTGCATAATTAATTTTATCAATTAAACGGTTTGCTTTTAGAAAACTAAAAGTAGCCGTTGCACCTAAACTTTTTCAAGCCGCATTTAATGGTGAAAAAATATTTTTCGTATCTCTTCTAGTTTTGGCGCCCTGAGTGTGACAGACGGACAGACGGACATTTTGCACAAACCTAATAGCGGCTTTTCCCCTTACGGGGGCCGCTAAAAAACGAACGCTATATCGAATAGATCCTACAAGTTATGTCCAAAAACTATATAAGCACTCACAGCCCTAATAAAAGGTCAAACTGCCTGCACTATATGCGCTTGTTAATTACGCCCTGCACTTCAATCTAATTAATCGTCTCGCCGTCACCTCGTCCAAAGCTATGAAATAGAGCAGAGAACATCAAAGGGACGTAATGAAATCCAAGGGGCATAACTTCGTGTGGTGTCCCAAACTTAATTATTTCAACGACGTTCTAGTGTTTCTGCTAGATGATATTACCTGCCCCTATCAGCTCCAGGTCAAGTCAGTGTCGTTCCCCAGCAAACAGACGCGCGAAACTCCATATCCACTGTCTAACGATATTCTTGTCAATCTAACTGTGACTGGGCCATGTGAAAGATGCATGCTATTTCAATCAATGTTTCACTGACAAATTGGAAGGCTCACGGATAAGCGTTTTTTTTTTTTTAAGGAAACCTCAGCTTTTTAGCTTTGAACTCAGTTGTCGAGCTGTTTACATCCTAGTGATCCTTGGGCTTTTGCCTCTTTTCTTTGCCTCTTTTTTTGGGCTATTGGTCTCTTTATTGAGCTTTCATGTTTTTTGTTTGTTTGTTTTTCCCTTTTTTTTTCATAAGCAAATTTTATTTCTACAAGTTAAATTACATTACTTGATACTAATGATAATAAAATAGTTAAATATATTTTTAAACAAGATTAGAAAGAGAGTTTATGTGATACACAAACTTAGAGGCGGCCCCCGTCGGAGTCGGATCCCTGTCAGATCCGCCTATTCGCAAGATGTTTCGGATGTTCCTTCTAAGTCCGTGGCTCAATTTCTGTATGCTCCCATCCTTAAACTATCGCAATATTTCTGAAAGAACAGTAAAGGTTAAATCATATTTTCAAAAGCCTTTAGTATTTTTTTCTAACCGTGACGGACAGACCAACCAACAGAAAAAACGCACAAAAATATGCTTGTTTCATTGTAATGGGGCACTAAACAATTTTTTTTTTTAAATCTGATTTTTTTAAAAATTAAGAAATTAGTTTAGAATCATGCCATTTCCGTGTGAATAGTCTAAGAGCTGAGCCGAAGGCTCTTCGAGCTCTAAGTTTGAAAAAAAAAACCTGTCTGAATCCGTCCGAGAACAAAAACAAACAGTAAAAGAAAAAAACAAACCTGCGGACCACAGGCCTGTCTGGGAGAGACCCGAGTCAATGCTTATAGGGCATTGCTGTTTCCAATACCACTCGGTGGTACCGGGGGCCTCCACCATCTACCTACGTTGTACCAAGCTAACTGTGCGGAATCCGCCATTGATGAGACGGTCCCTTGAGGAACAGCGCATGGATTTGTGACTGGTTTGTGGGAGCTTTCTTACAAATCCGCACCGTGAAGGGGCAGACTCTCGTCCGCCCTTGGGCACTCCCACGGGAATCATATTTGTTACCCTTTCGCCTAGCCACTTCCTCTAGTGAGCCGTTTCCACGGGAGCGCCACGTTGAGGCAGGATAACGTGCTCCCGCATGCCATTTCCAGGCTTTACGCTAGTACACGAAAGCCGCTGCTAAAAGTTCATTTTAAAAGATTTGCGTTATATCTACATGTCAAGAGCATTTCTTATAGTAACATTTCCTCCCTTACATTTACGTAATTGTTTTAGAATTGGTGTTTTGTTATTAAAAAATCGCTTGCATAATTAATTTTATAAATTAAACGGTTTGCTTTTAGAAAACTAAAAGTAGCCGTTGCACCTAAACTTTTCAAGCCGCATTTGATGGTGAAATAATATTTTTCATATCTCTTCTAGTTTTTGCGCTCTGAGTCTGACAGACGGACCGACAGACAGAAAGTCATTTTAAAAAATGTGCGTGATATCTACATGCCAAAAGCATTTCTTATAGTAACATTTCCTCCCTTAGATTTACGTAATTGCTTCACAATTGGTGTTTTATTATTAAAAATTCGCTTGCATAATAATTTTTATAAATTAAACGGTTTGCTTTTAGAAAACTAAAAGTATCCGTTGCACCTAAACTTTTCAAGCCGCATTTAATGGTGAAAAAATATTTTTCGTATCTCTTCTAGTTTTGGCGCCCTGAGTGTGACAGACGGACAGACGGACATTTTGCACAAACCTAATAGCGGCTTTTTCCCCTTACGGGGGCCGCTAAAAAAGGGTAAAGAGATGATTTAAGGACATATATATAGAAGAACTTCAATATATGTAAAAAGTGACCAGAAACTTTTCAAAGGTCTATATTCCAGTGATTTCTGTATGGTTATAGATTAGTGTGTTTTTAAGCTTTGTAAATAATTCATTCGCAATGACACCAAACGAAATGTTTAGTTTGTTTAAACTAATTGTTATTTTTTTTTTTT
>JADKLZ010000166.1:29739576-29759586 GCA_021533235.1 Biomphalaria straminea
CTTCTATGTTAGTTAAGACAGGTTGGGTGCTCTCTTCTATGTTAGTTAAGACAGGTTGGCACCTAGGCTGGTTTTCTAAACCGTTTCCGTGGGGCAACTTTGATACGTCGGCGTCCTTTCGGTCATCAAAACGGGACTGCTTTTAACATTCTTTCAACCTCCTACGAGATGCGTGCCCTGCCCAGCGTAACTGTTGGACCATTGGAGGTTGATCTATACCATTTATACCGGCGTTCGCAAGGTGTGTGGTCTACACTAAAGATATACTTCCTCTCGTGTCACATTCCCATGTTTTTTTTTTATACCAACATGGGAAACCAATCACTATTAAGAGATTAGGCTAAATATGTGGGGTTTCCCCTTAGATAATTATACACGTTATTTCTCCCACACATATTCTCGTATAAAGTTTAAACTTTAAACTATTATATATTTTACCAAATAATAATAAGGCCTGTCTTCCAGTTCGAAGTTTGGTGAGGAGTTCAGTATTTCCCGTGGCTGCGCAGCACCAGCTGTGACCTACATATTTTGCCACACCCAGGTTAAGCACTACCGTTGTCCGCAGGTGGTCGATTTAGACTTATGCCCTTTGCATTTGTCCTTGGCAGCGGATTTTCTTTTGGTCTCAAATGTGTATCCCGCGGCCTTCGTGAGTGACCTCCAGCTGTCTCGTTCCGACGCCGCATGCAGCCAGGTGCTCTCTTCTAAGTCAGCCAAGGAAAGTTGACGCCTAAGCTGGTCTTTGAAGCGTTTCCGTGGGGCGCCTCTGTTACGTCGACCACCTTTCAGCTCACCAAAAAAAGACTGCTTTTAGCATATGTTCGTCTCCCATACGGGATACGTGCCCTGCCCAGCGTAGCTGTCGGACCATAAGAATACTCTATACTGTCCATACTGGCGATCGCAAGAACATCGCTGTTTGTATTGCGGTCTTGCCACCGTATGTCCATGATGGAGCGCAATCATCTTTGGTGAAAGCGCTCAAGAAGTCTTTACTGTAAAGTGTCCATGTGTCAGAGCCATATAGAAGGGTTGAGAGAACCACTGCCTGGTAGACATTGATTTACCTAAAAAAAGATGAATCGAACAAAAAAAAAACAACAATTTATAGTATATAGATTTCCATAAGTGTTTTTTGAAAGATCTATTTATGTATGTTAATAATATAAGATTAAAAATGTGGACAATTTAAGTAATATAATTGTATCTCATTTATAGTAAAAATGACTGTGCATTTTTTATGTATAGTTTTAGATATTGTAAAACTGACATTCAAAACTAATCTTGGAATCTAATCATTCTAATTCTCTATAAAGGACAATAAATATTGATTTTTTTTATTACATATAATTAGCATGATTGCACCCTGCTAGCTCACAATGAAAATGACCTCCAGAACTCGGTAAACAAATTTGCTGCCGCCTCTTTCGGTCTATCTATAAACCTCGGGAAAACAGAATTCATGTGCCAGAAGTCACCCAATGAAACATACTCAGCCCCAAGGATCACAGTAAACGGACAGCCCCTTAACGTGGTAGACCACTTCACATATCTTGGTAGCATAATGTCAAATGACGCCTCACTTTCAAGGGAAGTTTATAACCGTCTGGCCAGGGCCAGTAGCGCTTTTGGACGCCTTCAGACGAGAGTTTGGAAGAACAAATCGCTCCGCCTACCTACAAAATTAAATGTCTATCAGGCGGTGGTTCTCTCAACCCTTCTATATGGCTCTGAGACATGGAAACTACATAGAAAGCTGCTAAGACTTCTTGAGCGCTTTCACCAAAGATGCTTGCGCTCCATCATGGACATACGATGGCAGGACGCACTGCAAACAGCGATGTCCTTGCGAACGCCGGTATGGACAGTATAGAGGGACTTCTTATGGTCCGACAGCTACGCTGGGCATGGCACGTATCCCGTATGGGAGACGAACGTATGCCAAAAGCAGTCTTTTTTGGTGAGCTAAAAGGTGGTCGACGTAACAGAGGCGCCCCACGGAAACGCTTCAAAGACCAGCTTAGGCGTCAACTTTTCTTGGCTGACATAGAAGAGAACACCTGGCTGCATGCGGCGTCGGAACGAGACAGCTGGAGGTCACTCACGAAGGCCGCGGGATACACATTTGAGACCAAAAGAAAATCTACCGCCGAGGACAAACGCAGACGACGAAAAGAAAATCTAAACCGACCACCTGCGGACAATGGTTTTGCTGCCCTGGATGTGGTAAAATATGTAGGTCACAGCTGGGACTGCACAGCCACGGGAAACACTGTATTCCTCACTAATCTTCGGACTCGAAGACAAGCCTATTATTATTATTATAATTAGCATGAATGTAAAAAAATATTTTATTTTCTAGATACTTAATTTTCTTGCATTCTTAAGTTTCTTACTAAAGCGAAGTAATATCAGTTACTTTTGAAGCACACCTAGATGATCAGATTGAATGAAATCAATTAGACTAGTCCTAACATAGACATTGTCATTGATTGCTGTACAATCAATGTTTAGACGAATGGTTGATGATGAATTAATTGTATTGTCTTAGCCCAGCCTTCAAATTAAACATATGTATGTAAACTTGTAGCATCAACCGCGATCTCCAGCTATATTCTCATATGTCATAGGATCAGCAAGAGCATGTCCATCTTCTTCTTGAGTCCTTGTTCTCATTTTTATGATGGGTTTAGACGAGTAGTTTTATACCTGAGATGAACTGAACAGTGGTTTCCAGATCAGGCAGCTTTCTATATAATTTTACAAACACACTTTGTCTGTCTGTCTGGTAAAAAGTTTTAATTTTCCCAGGCTAATATCAGGTACTCATTAGAGCTGGGTGGCGCTAAAAGATACAGAAATTAAAAATCCCAATCTTTACCAGGATTCGAACCCGGAACCCACTATTCAGAAGCCAAGCGCTTTACCGCTCAGCCATTGCGGCTCTCAATACATAGCAGTGCATATTCAAAAATTTGTTGGTAAATTCTACGTAAATTCTACGTAATCTCGCATTTTGGTGATTGTTACTTTCAGATACACGCCTTCAACAAACTAGTTAGAGGCAAGTACTACATCCACGGTTTCGACGTGGCCCTAAGTATCACAGACTACACCCTTGGAAAGCGCTCTACAAGCGCCATCTCCTACAGGAAAACTGGCTCCGCTTGTAACGGAAGATACACGGTAAAGTCGGAGCCCCGAGTCTTTCTCTTTCTTCAATGTTTGTTATTACTTGCGTACAACTAATATTTTCAGAGGCGTAGCTAGGTTTGAGAAGGGAGTGGGAAAATTTGAAAATCGACCCCGGGCACCCACTTGAGGGAGCTCCCAAATGAGTGTTTTATTACATTTAATATTAAATATTACGCAAAATGCAGGGGTCTTGACTTAATCTTGTGCACTCCCAGGGGAGCATAGGACCGCAACAACACCTCTCCACCGAACTTGGTTCTGAGCAGCTTTCTTCATCCATGTTTTGCCAGTATCCTCAGGTTCACTGATGACTGACCTCTTCCAGGTCTGCCCACTTCCCTCTTACCTAACGGATTCCAATTAAGTGTCTGCCTTGCAACATTAATAGCTGGATTTCGCAGGGTGTGTCCTATCCAACTCCACTTTCGCTTTTTGATTTCTTGGGCAGTGGGCACTAAAAGGGGTTACTATACTTTGCTTAAACGTAATAAAATTCCCACTTTCAGACCTTGCAATCGTAATGGCAGATGATGTAAAGGTCATCTGTTTCATTTGGTCCACCGTTAACGAGAGCATCATGTGGCTATCCTCAAATACGTCGAGGTACCCATTAAATCATCTGTAGCTTACTCAAGTGCGTACTTAACATCCCGATGTACTCAAGGGCGTCCTTAACATCCCGATGTACTCAAGGGCGTCCTTAACATCCCGATGTACTCAAGGGCGTCCTTAACATCCCGATGTACTCAAGGGCGTCCTTAACATCCCGATGTACTCAAGGGCGTCCTTAACATCCCGATGTACTCAAGTGCGTCCTTAACATCCCGATGTACTCAAGGGCGTCCTTAACATCCTGGTGTACACAAGGGCGTCCTTAACATCCCGATATTCCTAATTCCGTTCTTCACCAAGATTTTAAACCAAGCTACCTACAGGGGCGTAGCTAGGGTGTGGGGAGGAGTGGGTGAGACTTTGAAAATCCCCCGGGGCCCCCACTTGAGGAGGGCCTCCAAATAAGATTTTGTACATAAAAAAAACTAAACATTACGCAAAATGCGGGGGCCCCCAAGGAGATCAAGCCCCCCGGGCCCCCAAACTATGAAAAATTTCTAGCTACGCCTCTGGTTAACTACCCCATCAGCTTGGAACCCAAAATGCTTTATCGCTAAGCCACACCTCAGTAATGGACCTCATTTACCAGACGTAAACAAACAACATTTTCTCTATATGTTCTATACAAAATACTTAAGGCTGTCACGTGATACGTATTTTTAACTAGTTTATCAATATTATGACGTGGCTAAATGTGTTTATTTACAATTAGCGAATGAGGTTCATTGAGATTTACAATTTCTGACATACGCTGTATGACATATTTAAATTCTCCATTTCAACACTAAAACAGTACATAGGGAAAGGATCTTTAGGATATCGCCCAGACGGACCGTGGGACAAGTTCTACGAGCCACTTTCTCTAGACCTGCGGCATGAAATCGTGAGGCTGAGACACGACCCAGTCAACAACTTTGCTTACTTAGAGGTAAAAGCTCATGAAACTTATCCCACATTAAACACTATCTGATGTTCATCACCAACTTTGTTTACTTAGAGGTAAAAGTCATGAAACTTATCCCACATTAAACACCATTTGATGTTCATCTACAACTTTGTTTACTTAGAGGTAAAAGTCACGAAAAGTATCCCACATTAGACACAATTTGATGTTCTCACACACAAAACTCAAACTTTAAGACTCTTGTTCTGGTTTGAATTGGTGTTGGGCTTGACAGGCTTGACCACCGTGTGTTAACTACAGGCGTATTAACTTTTACGATCAAAAATAACATTTTTGTCAATGAGACTTACATTCTAGTTTCACTGAGTGGGCAGTGGCGTAGATAGGGTGGGGGGGGGGAGGGTCGAAGTGTGAAAATCCTCCCCACTTGTGGGGTCCCCTTCAAGAGTGTCCAAAATATTTTTTACATTAACTATTACGCCATGATCTTATGTCATGATGTCGAATATCAAAATGCAGGGGGCCCTAAGAGCTCAAGCCTTCCGGGCTCACACATCACTAGCTACGCCACTGAATTCACCTTATCATACTGCAGGACAGACTTTTCGAGTCAGAGGTCCTTGATTCGGGTCCTGGTCAGGACTTTTATTTATTTCCAAATATTTAATTAAACATTATTTCTTATTATAAATAGTGTACTTAGTAGGAGCGACTCATTCATTGTTTTCCATTGCGCGCTTTGCTCCAGGTCCTTATTAAGATAAGATAATTTTTATTGATCCAGTCTAATGAAAATTCAGTTTGACTATAATTGACAACCTCAGCGTAACTACTGTACAAAAAAACAATATCGATGAAAAATTCGAACAGCATTCACATACGAACACACATACACATTCAAAACCAGCGCTTTATGAATTTGACTTCTATGTACCTCTCGATGACGGCAGCTGATCTTGTAACACTCTGACCAAAAGTGGGATAAAGGAGTTTTTAAATCTTTCAGTTGTATTGCGGTTTCAGGCAACACAAAAGACTGCTCCTTAATTTCCAACAATGGGGCCATTCACCAAATGTAAATAAACAAATTTAGCCACGTCATAATATAGATAAAATAGTGAAAAATACGGATCACGTGACACACATACGGATTGCGTAATCTGTATAGAACATATAGAGAAAATGTTGTTTGTTTACGTTTGATGAATGGACCCCATTAATGATCGATCTATTCACTTAATACACTGTTCTTTCCACTCTCTCAGCGTCTTGTTCTTGTTCAATAGTGCGCTCGTACGCAACACATGCACTGGTGCAAGGCAGGGTTACAACTGAATGTCTGTATGTCCCGAATAGAAATCAAAACCGTTTGACCAATCTGATAAAACTTAAGTGTATAAGTGTTCCTTGGTTACTAAAAGGAACATCAACATATGTAAAGTAGTTCTTTAAGACGATCAAACAAAAAAAAAAGTTGCCCAACTCTATGAAAGTATTACTATTTCCTGGATCTAGGTCATATAGCCATATTTACATGAGACCGAAAAGAACTAGATCTCTTTTAAACCGTAGTGTAGCTAGGGGATCAGCCAGTATAGCCTTTATATGTATTTCTGTGCTTTGAATAAAATATTCTTTATATTTCATTTACTACAAATTTGACTTATATATGTATGATTATATAGATTATAGATTCTAACTAGATTTTATAGATCTTTGACTATTATGACAATGCCTATAGCATTTTTTTAAAGCGACTATAATTAATGGACCTAAAATAAGTTCATTCAAATTCATATGCTATTTTTTATATTTTATAAGCTTAGCATCATTACAATGTAATATCTCACAACGGCTAATAAGAGAAATGAGGTAGGCTATAAACCGGGGTTCTCAACCTGTGGTTCGCGACCCCTTTGGGGATCGATTGACGGTTTGCCAGGGTCACCTAAGACCATCGAAAATATGGATTGTTTTTGTATAGTCTTCCATTGATGTATGTGTGTGCGTAAAATGGAGGATCGCGGCAGAGTAAGGTATTGTAAAAACAGGTCGCGGAACATGAAAGGCTGAGAACCACTGCTGTATAAACATTAGAAAACACGACCCCTTAACTCAAGAAAACATTAAGAAACTAGAACAGACACAAAATAGACTAAGATTCTTAACAAATGAATATTCCCAATATTCCCAATTCATTACAGTAGCACCTTTTTAACAACGCCAATTACAAAAATTAAAGTTTAAACTCACTACAATTTTTATTTCTATCATTTTGCGTGTAAAATTGTGTAGGTATAGAAAATACATAATGATACCCCTCACTATTTTGGTACAGCCACTCACCCATTTTACAGATCTATCTCAAGAATCTTACCTGGTAATGAACATCTAATACACAACAAAACCAAAGAATCATACACAACACTTAAGAAGCAGTTACAAGAAAACCTAGTGAATAGAATTAAGTGGGGGAGAGACCTTGGGGTGACAGAATTCAAGGACACATTCATAAACCTACACAGCAAACATATCACACCAAGAACTTGAGAGATAACTTATAGACTTATCTTTGGGATGACCCCTATAGCTAAAAAGCAGGTAGTTGTCCGTGAATGCAAATTATGCCATCTTGAAGGTGCCGATAACGAGGAACATATTTATTTGGAATGTCCATTATTCCTTAAAGTCAGAGGTACTGTTAGGGACTTACTAGAAGCTAATTGTAACAACTATGTGAATATTACATTGTCTATTGTTTTAAACAAACTGCCAAAACTAAAAAATAAAATGTTAGAACACTTCAACTTGATCGTTGTATCTGAATACAGGAATCTTGTTTGGGCTAGCTGGCTGAAAGCTCTACATAATGACAAAGTGTTTGATCCAAATCACTTAGAATTGACATTTCGGAAAATTATTGATTTTAGGGTAGAGAATTATCTAGTTTAATTTTCATTTGCTTGCAGTAATCCAGGGACATTTTAATGGTTAAGCCTTATGTCTTTGTTATTATTGTTATTAAATAATATTGCTATTACTATTAAAAAAAAAAAAAAAAAATAGAAAAGGAAAATGGCGGGGTCTTAGTGTTCACGTCCTCTTGCCGCGAGTCTGACCCACCCACCAGACAGAACAGAGTATACTGTTCTCATTCAGACCAGTGAGAAAGAGCTCTTGTTCACTTTTGCTGGCTTAGAGTTCCAAGAGCCAAAGGCTCAACTCTACCTGACAGTTTCAAGAAGATAGCCACTTATAAGCATCAAAACTACTCTTTCATACCAGACACACAAATGACCAGAGACATCATTAACATATCTCCCACTAATTAAGAAGTCGTGTGTGTGTGTATGAGTGCATGTGTGTGTGTGTATAGCTTTCTGTAACAATTGCTTAGACTTATCCAATAAACTTTGACCAAGTCAAAAAAAAAAAATCGAAAAATTTCGGGTAGCCAACTAACAAACTAATCCTAAAAAAAAAGATACTCAGATCTTGGGTGAAAGACTTGTTAAATAAAGTACTGTAAATGTGTAGTTTTAGGCGCTTGTTTTAAGTCTTTTCTTTCTATAACCTCTATTGTGTTTGATCCCAACTAGCCGTATTTTTGTGCAACATTTTTGTTCTACCAGATACACTTAAATTCAAAGCCTAATAATGTCAGTTTAATTAAAAACGAGAACTGAAAAACGCAAAAGATATATAAGGAAAATGGTACTTCCGGCCCAATAATAAAAAAAAAACAAACAAAAAAACAAAAAAAACAACAACGTGTAATCCTATTGATAAGAAATAAACGACACACAACGTATGCAATGTGTCTATTGATGATTCATTCATGTCTTATTAGATCTACACACAATAGTGTTCCAGGAAATGCAAGTGAAATATCAGTCATTAACACAATGAGGGGTGCTAACTGATTCTTTCTATGCGAGTATTTAAAGCACCACAATATATATTAAAAAATTATCATATTTAGTTTCATATAAAAAAAAAACAAAGGGACCCTTTCTGTATACAGCCGCTGAATAAAAAAAAACGCACTATAAATAAAAATGTAACAAATAAACATAAGTATGTATATATCTATAATAAGAAACATTGTTATCAAAAGGCCGTTTAAAAAAAATAAAATGAGATACTAAAATATATATAAATAAAACATGTAAATATCTATAAGAAAAACAATATATATCAAGAATCATTAAGTCTAACTGAATAGGGAAATGAGAACTCTTCCATGCGGAAGACGTGACCTATGCTGTGGTTCTCGTCTCCTGATTCTCCTCACGGCGGGCTGGTCTTCTTGCTTTAAATTGAAATACATAACGGACAGCAGGATGGCGACACTCAGCACTTCTCTTGTTACCAAGAAGAGCAACACTGGAGAATAGCTCTGCATAACGAGCATCGTTGTTAGAATGCGAACTGCACCATTATAACTGACAATAAACCAGGTCATGGCACTGACACTTCCAGCAGTGTGGTTCTTCCAGATAGTTATAAGCTGGTTAAGTGTACTCCAGAGAAGCATTGGCGACGTACCGCTAATAAGGAACAGCATCACCTGTTCTGAAAACCAATCTTTGCAAATGGCTATAAAGAAACTTATATATAGCACGAAGAACGGTAGGGTTATAAACGTCATCAAGCCCCTGTTGTACACTATTAACAGTATCAGGATGAAATCTTGTAGAACCAAGACGTTGCTTTCAAAGAACGTACAGTGAGGATAGCCTTTGGCCAACTGGTAGGTCATCGTAATAGTACATGCTAGAAACTCAACAATGACGGATGCCAGGCTGACGCTTAGTATCGAGCCCGAGGTCACGATGACCTTCATCTGAGGCACCTTGCACATAAATGTGGTTACTATCACGCTGGAACTCAACAGCTGTAGCAGACGACCTTCCGACGATCTCATTGAAGAGGCAACCTCTTCGCTGCTGTCATCTAACGCTGCGTACATTATTCTATTTTCACCTGGATCTAAATAACACAGACACTATGGATGACAGACGATGCCATCAATGCGTGAGCTATCATCTTGTTATAAGGACGATTGGATCTAGAACTAGATGCAGAAGTGAATTTCAAGTCGTTCATTAACAGTGTATTTATTATATTTTCACCTGGATCTAAATAACACAGACACTATGGATGACAGACGATGCCATCAATGCGTGAGCTATCATCTTGTTATAAGGACGATTGGATCTAGAACTAGATGCAGAAGTGAATTTCAAGTCGTTCATTAACAGTTTATTTATTATATTTTCACATGGATCTAATTAATCTAAATAATGCAAACACTGTGGATGACAAAGGATGGCATTAATGCGTGGGCTATCTGCTTGTTATAAGGCCGATTGGATCTAGAACTAGATGTAGAAGAGAATTTCAAGTCGTTCATTCACAGTGCAATATTGCTTTCATCTCGATTACTTAATGATTGAAATCCCATTTCGATCGAGATGTGCACTGTCTTATTTCAGATGAATATGGTAACTAAAAGTACGGCAAAAGGAGGACACATCCTTCTATTTAGTTAACCAAAAAAAAACGAAAAACGCAATAGCGCAAAATTGCCCCATAGATATCAATAAATATAGACTGGCCAATAAGAGAGTTTTATGAAACAAATATTTGTGAATTGCAATTGTGTGTACTTTATTTTATGTCTATAAATTTTGGCTGACATAGAAGAGAGCACCTGGCTGCATGCGGCGTCGGAACGAGACAGCTGGAGGTCACTCACAAAGGCCGCGGGATACACATTTGAGACCAAAAGAAAATCTGCCGCCGAGGACAAACGCAGACGACGAAAAGGAAATCTAAACCGACCACCTGCGGACAATGGTTTTGCTTGCCCTGGATGTGGCAAAATATGTAGGTCACAGCTGGGACTGCACAGCCACGGGAAACACTGTATTCCTCACTAATCTTCGGACTCGAAGACAAGCCTATTTTAAATTTTGTTTAATCTCTAAGACTGAAGATCATGCAATTTTTAAATTTTTCACAATTCGGAAATCCGAATTCAATAGATTTACATGTTTTTAAGTTACATGAATTTACTTCCTTTTCTCCAGTCTATTTTTATATATGTCTATGTATAGCCCATTAGGTTTCGTTTTTATCGGGATTTCTTTGAGGTTTGTTGACATTTCTTGTATTTCTTCCTAATATATAGTGTATCTAGGGGGGAAAGGTGGTGGATCCAATAGATAGCATGCATTAATAGAAACAAAAAATGGTAGAAACAAACATACATATATATCTACGACCCAAACAAAAATACAAAAGGGATATGTAAATTATAGATATAGAAAAACTTTTCTTTTTTGTTTGTCCGTAACCTGTTCTAACATTGCGTTGTTGTGTGAATGAATTCGGGTGTGTCCCAGTTGACCTTTTTTAAATTTGGTCAGTCTGTGGATTTTATTTCTTGTTGTATTCTTCATTAATGTTTGGTTTGTCAATGTCTTAGTCGTTGCTTTAGCCTGTCACTTGTTCAGACCGTTCAATGGTCTTATGATTGTGTGTGTTCCATTTCTGGAACTGTCCCAGATGATTTCTTAGCCTCCGTAGGCTAATTGTTTGATTTTTATTAGTTTATTAGTTTTTTTTTTTGTTTTTTTTTTCAATTGTGTTAATTTTGATTGAGTCTTAATTTTCATGAATTTAGTTGTTGGCATGTCACTTCTTCAGACTTTTCAATGGTCTTATGATTGTGTGTGCTCCATTTCTGGAACTGTCCCAGGGGATTTCTTAGCCTCCGTAGGCTAATTGTTTGTTTTTTATTTTTAGTTTTTTTTTTGTTTCTTGTTTTTTGTTTGTTTTGTTTTTTTTTTTCAATTGTGTTTGATTTTGAGACTTTTAATTTTTATGAATTCAGATTTTTTTTTTAAGTTTACCTAGAATAATATAAGTAGATATTATCAATGTCTTTCCCTATGCTAGGGAAAATCTGTACAATTTTTTTTTAAGTTTAGAAAGAATAATATAAGTAGATATTATCAATGGCTTTCCCTATGCTTGGATAAATTTGTACAAAAGCTCCTTCTTCCCTAACGCTATTGAAGCGTGGGATGGGTTGCCGAGTCAGCCAGGAAAACCAGTGACTTCACAGAATTTAAGTTATTGGTTAACATGTATGACTAGATGCATGACGCGTAGGACGTAATCATCTTCTTTACAATGATTTATTTATTTTTTCGCGGGACGCATAAAACACTTCGGCGGGCTGCATGTGGCCCTCGCGCTGTACTTGCCCACCCCTGATCTAGAACAAATATTTTTTATCTTTTTTTTTTTAAATTTTGCACGAGTGAAAATTCGCACTAGCGCCTCCTTGATGGAAGATTGACTTGGGAGTCTTTATACGCCTCCTTGATGGAAGATTGACTTAGGAGTCTTTATAATCTAAATGAGTGTAAAATTTTTAGCGAACCATTTCTACACAGCTCTTCCCCCCCCCCCCCCCTTTAGTTTAGTACAGTAGTAAAAAAAAAAATGAATTAATGTGGTGACAGTTATTGTACGATATGGTTGACCGACCGTGACACACGGTCAAGAGAAGTGCCCCCGTGCAGGCTGAAGAAATTATATAGTGAACCTGTCCATTTAATTGACTGGACAGTTAGGATTTAAGGAACGGTGTTTCGGGAGAAAAGTTTGGTGCTGACTATAGAAACATTGAATCATTGATTGTAAACTTATACATGTAGTTAATGAGAACAAAACTGTGGCACATATCTAAGTATTTTGAACTGTGTATAAGAATATTAAGTTTATGTATTCAAATTTACTGAAGAGAAAATATAACATGAAAATCTATTATAATATTGTAATAACTTCAGGGAAGGCAACTAAATAAAACAGAAGATGTCTATTTACATGACATCACAGGTACATAAAACAACAAGTTCATTTAGCACTGTCTCTCCATCTTGACTCTCAACGTGGGCGGAAGTCATTATTCTCACAATGTCAATATCCTGTTCTAGTCCGTTCACTAGAACTGCGCATCTGTGCACTAGCCTGAATGATGGTGCGCATGTCAGAGTCATTATATTGCCCCCGTCTTAGCATTTTCGTCCCAAAAGAAACACTGCAGCTGATGTTTGACAGTTCAGGTGGAGGTCGATCAGTGGGAGCCACAGTCGGCATGTAGGGTGTTCCCCACAAAGCCATCCGCATTGTTTTCCTCCAGTGCCGCTTTCTCTTTCTCCAGTTGACCAGGCTGTTGTTGAGACGATGACGTGGCCGTTTGACACACAGAGAGATAGTGTCGAGCACTGTTTTCGTCAGCACAGCCGTTGATCGGACACGCTGTTTCAGCAGACCCTCCCGACAGACGCCTCTCATGGAAGCTGCAGGTTCACATGCAACCACGTTGCAAACAAAGTCCGATATGCCGCATTCATCCACAGCTAACAGTCTCACGTCCAGGAGATTGGTCTCCTCAAGCTTAAGTTGAAGATGTCTTCTTCTTGACAGCTCAGATTTAGATTGGGCTGACCGACATTCATCCATGCCAATGTCGATGATGATGGCAGAATTACACATGCCTTGTTGGTGGTTTTGTTGGCATCCACATTCCCAGTGTTATGCACTGCACGTACAGTTCATGCCAAACCTCTGGATACAGTTGGCGATCTTCACATTTCCCTCGTGAGCACCGGCAGATAGGCAGAGGTCTTTAAGGTCCATAGTAACAGGCATGGACGCAGACCCAACGTTGTAGTGGTCTGTCCGGCTCATTGAGGTACTCATTGCAGCCAAATCAGGAACAAACGTTTCAGGCACACAAAAGACTTCAGCTCCTTCATTTGTCTTTTTCCTTTCAATTCTGTATATCCCATTGATATCGTCGCAGCAATCATTGTCACGTTCCTCGCCTTGAAAGTCTCCCCCGTCAGACTTGCTCACAACACAGACACAGACATCGCTCCGATCCCCAGCGCCTCCATCACCACTGTTTGTGCAGCCACAGTCCTGACCAGGCAGCTGCCCTTTCACAAGAGAGTTTATGCCTTCTTTCGGTTGCGACACCATATGATCACTCTAGTCTATTCTACTTCCAATACACTTTCATCTACGTTCAACATTATTTCCCTGCTCATGTTCCTCATCATGATCCTTATCGTGTTCAATTGTTCCGTAAATGCATCCCCACACTCCTGGATCTTGTCAAAGACATCCACAATCCCAGGTTCAACTTCGAACTTGTAGGTCTCCGGATCTTCATCTTCCTCAATCAATGCTTGTCGCAGACGAGCCGTAAGCCTTTCCTTGCTACCGAAGGGTTTTAAATCTCGGTCCCGAAGCTCTTGTCTCAGCTGTGTAACTGACAGCTGATGTAATAGCTTCAAATATGTCATTGTAATCAAAGCCTACCTCCTCTCGTTGAGTTGCCTATAATCCTCACTTCTGACACCAACGTAATAACTTTAAAGGAAGGCATCATGATTATGATTTTAGCACTAACGACACCATAAGGGAACGTTTTAATTAGTTGCAGACTAGAAGGCTCTACGATACAGTATAAACAAAACGTGTTTTCATTAGAATAGTGAAATTATTAAGTAATATCTAAACGGCTAGCGACAGAAGACATTGGACGTGTTCCCTTTTGAAGATTAAAAGTATCTTATACTTGAAACTAGTATCGACTGCATCCTTTGATTGTTTTGGTTTTTCACCGATGTTATTGAAGCAGTTTGTGTTCAGCGTTACTGCCAGCGTTACCTCAGTCAGACTTAGTTGTATTGCAACTCCTCAACACCGCGCAGGAGCCACAACAATAACACACAACATACACTGAGTTTCCAGGGTTACTGCAAGATACTGCGAACATTACGATTAAGTAAAGTTCCATTTTCGTGCCCTACGAAATATAGGGCAGATGATGTTAAATTCATTGTTACGTGCGCATATAGTGTAAATGTAGAATGGTGCGAATGCGCGTTGAAACAGGAGGAGAACTAAAATGGTGTTAATTAAGATCAAATTATTTAAAATGTAGAAATAAACCATGACTTTGTCGTTCTGTGTTGGTGTATTGCTAAAAGAGTCTCATCACGTGGCGCCAACGTTCATTTGTTTTTTTGGCCAACAGTTATGTCCAGCACAACCACCAACCTTTACTTTTCACAACTATTTGGGTGGACTCGAGGTCGCATTAAAAAGATCCCGAAATTCAAAAGTCTTCACCGATATTTGAACCCATGACCCCAGGTTTGAAAGCCAAACGCTTAACCACTCAACCACCGGATCCCTATTCCACTCAACCACAGGATCCCTATTCCACTCAACCACCGGATCCCTATTCCACTCAACCACAGGATCCCTATTCCACTTAACCACCGGATCCCCATTCCACTCAACAAAAGAATCCCTATTCCACTCAACCAGCGGATCCCTATTACGATTAAGTTTATGTAATAACTTTAAGGGAGGCATCTCAACGAGACATAGATGTTTATTTACATAGAAGAGATGACAAACATATAGGACATATGCCTTGAGCACAGCAACTTTATTTCGCCTTTAGACTTGGGCGGAAGTCGTTCTCTTCTAATGTCAACATCCTTTTCTGTCTGGTTCATGGCAGTGCGCACCTTCTGCACTATCTTGGATGGCGGTGCGCTTGGCAGAGTTATAACCATAGACATATATAAATATAGACTGGCCAATAAGAGAGTTTTTTGAAGGGAAAATTGTGTGTCGTTTATTTCTTATCAAAAGGATTACACGTTTGTTTGCGATTTTTTTTTATTTGGCAGGAATTACCATTTTCCTTATATATCTTTTGCGTTTTTCACATAGACATAAATAAATATAGACTGGCCGATAAAAGAGTTTTATGAAACAAAAATTTGTGACTTGCAAATTTGTGTACTTTACTATACAGCATGAGAAGTATAAAGTTAAGTATTCATATCTATTTCAGCCATAACCTATATAAGTATTACAATATTTCCACTAGTGTGTTTTTTTTGTATCTCTTAGTGTGACTGTAATGTCAATTAATCATAATGTTCATTTTTGTTCTGAAACTGTTTTTTAATTTTAGCTTTTTTGGACATTCTGCTGAAAAAATCCCTAATTTCACTAATTCAAAGTTAAGGACTGAATCCGTTACTTCCTTTTTCCAGTCTATATTAATTTATGCTATCTATGCTATTTTGTGAATGAAAATAGTGCGGATTTGGATACACCATTTTTCATTCACGCCGTGCTGCGTAAATAAGGAGGCAGTGTAGTTTGGTTTAATTTCTAAGACTTACGATCATGTAACTTCTCAGCTTTCGGAAATCCGAATTCAATAGATATACATTTTTTCAAGTAACATGAAGTTACTTTCTGTTTCCAGTCTATATTTATTTATGTCTATGCCATAGACATATATAAATATAGACTGGCCAATAAGAGAGTTTTATGAAGTGAAAATTTGTGAATTGCAATTGTGTGTACTTTATTTTATGTCTATAAATTGTGTTTAATCTCTAAGACTGAAGATCATGCAATTTTTTAATTTTTCATAATTCGGAAATCCGAATTCAATAGATATACATGTTTTCAAGTTACATGAAGTTACTTACTTTTTCCAGTCTATATTTATGTATGTCTGTTATAACATTTACAACACATGGTCATAATTATGTGTAGGATTATTTTTATATGGAGGGGTGCGAGATATGTGATACTGGAATTCACGGGCCAAACTATATTGCGTTTTGGCCGTTCCAAATCAACGTAAGAGATACTGGAATTCATTGGCTTAAGATATGTGTGTTGTAGCGTTAAATAGCAGGCAGTTCTACTGGAAGGGAAATAAAAAGGGTGAATATTGCCAAAGTAAACAATATATTTTTGTAACTCCGGTCCCGCGCTACATTGTTGGTGCGCATCAGAGTACCATTTAAAACAATTAGTATAAGGCATGTTGATACTTGGAGCATGGAAGAACTGTGGTAGATCAGGCTAAAGTTATGGGAGTCTGAACTGTCTGGGGCTAAGTGACGTCCTGCCTGATACTAGTGAATTGTTTGGAAGATCTGGGGCTACACTGGGAAGTGTGTCGATGGTCTGTTCTAGTATTAAGTAGGTTTGTAGAACTTAAGGCATTACTATAACGTTTATTATTATCTCATTAACTTCCATCGAGTGGTTGCATTAGTCTCATTAGATCTAGTTTACTACAATATTTTCTGATAAAAATAATCGGATATAGCCAGTGATAATGCAAAGTATTTGATAGATTATTTCACAGCCAATCAAATGACCATTTAATGCAGTTACTATTAGAGAAGCCTCTAAATTTCATCTATTATCTTTGAATGAATGTTTACTTATAATCTCCAAATTTCGTTTTCTATGTAATACATTTTCTGGTTTGATTACTAGCTCAATTTGTTTTATTTGAATCACGTTTTCTGGGTTTATCTACAGGTGAAATCTTGTGGATTTAGAATTGACTTCCGGGCCTATGATCGATGTTCGGGCGTCCAGCAGTCTCAGGTTCCTGGTCTGGCAGTGTCCGTAAAGGAAAATGCAGGTGAGAAGTTGATAATCGTGGCGAGTGTAGCTTAGTGGCATAACAGAAGGGGTTGGAGTTCGAAACCCGTCGTAGACTAAAAAGATAAATTATTATTATTTTTTTTTTTTTTGAGATTTTTGAAAGTAGTGTTTGCTGAGCACCTTAACTCTTTCTCTCCTAACTGACGATACCAACATTATTTCCACCAGACTTTGGTAAACAATTACGGAAAGAGTTAAGGTAGCACGTAAACCTACTTTAATATACCACTTCTCCCCCTCCCCAATGGTTTCATCAATGTCAAAATAATAAAATACGTAAGAATCAATTTTAGAAGCATAGAAAAAGGATAACAACAACTGAACTCAACTTGACTGCTCTTAAACATCACTAAGAAGATTCTCGTTACCTGTCTTTAATAACTTAACCATAGACATAAATTAATAATAATATGGCTCCTTCTGTCTCGGAAGACAATGGATGCGCCGAGATGAGTCACTGGCTTTGGTTACGCCTTGAGACAGGGCAGAATCTGGAGTGGCTGATCAAGCCAATTTTTTATCGGCATAGTAAATATAGACTGGAAAAAGGAAGTAACTTCATGTAACTTGAAAACATGTATATCTATTGTATTCGGATTTCCGAATTATGAAAACTAAAAAGTTGCATGATCTTCAGTCTTAGAGATTAAACACAACTCAGACATAAATAAAGTAAACCCGATTGCAATACACAAATTTTCGTTCCATAAAATAGTCTTATTGGCCAGTCTATATTTATTTATGTCTATGAACTTAACTAATAAAATTTGACTCTTATGATATGAAGGGGGAGTAACCTTGCAGGGATTACGGGCACGACATGGCCTAAAGTTGTGCCGATGTGCCAAAAATTCAAACTCATAATAAATTAGAACGCTACAGTAGTGTAATAACTGAAGGGAGGCAACTCAACGAGACATAGATGTTTATTTACATGAAGACATGACAAACACATACGACATCTGTATTGAGCACAGAATCTTCATCTCAGTTCTAGAATTGGGCAGAAATCGTTCTCTCTTCTAATGTCAGCAGCCTTCCTATTCAAGTCACCAATACTGCGCACCTTCTGCACTATCTTGGATGGCGGTGTGCATGGCGGGGATTTAACAATATTGTAATGACTCTGACTTGCGCACCATCATTCAGGCTAGTGCACAGGTGCGCACCTCTAGTGAACGGACTAGAACAGGATATTGACATTGTGACAATAACGACTTCCGCCCAAGTTGAGAGCCAAGATGGAGAGACAGTGCTAAATGTAGATGTTGTTTTGTGTTACTGTGATGTCATGTAAATAAACATCTATGTCTCGTTGAGTTGCCTTCCTTCAAGTTATAACAATATTTAAAACGTACTTCTTGAACAGAAATATCTCAACAAAATCCATCACTTTCAGACATCACATGAAGTCGTCTCTTAACGGGCGACCTCTGTCAGACCAAGAATCGAACGGTACAAAAACTCGTTCCCTACTCTGTCCGACTGTACAAAGCTCCTCGTTGCCCAGGGAACGAGAAAAGTAACTAGACGTCTGAGCTCTTTATGTCTGTTTCTTGTCTGTCCATTTATACATGTGAATGGATTTGTCGTTGTTTCTATTATCGAGGAAAGAGTCCTTGACCTTGTAATCACAACGAATTTTCATTAAGATCAATAAAGCAGTCTAAGTCTTGCCAATGATTATTAATGAAAACAGACAACGTATAAATTAATATAAATTAATATTATTTTTTTTTCTATCAACACGAGGAAAAGATATTTTTAGAATCAGTGCAGGGTGTGCGAATAAGTAAATATAGGGGCCCTAGGCTATATCTTCCTTGAGGACCAAAGGGGCCTTAGGCTATATCCTCCTTGAGGACCAAAGGGGCCTTAGGCTATATCTTCGTTGAGGACCAAAGGGGCCTTAGGCTATATCTTCCTTGAGGACCAAAGGGGCCTTAGGCTATATCTTTATTGAGGACCAAAGGGGCCTTAGGCTATATCTTTCTTGAGGATCAAAGGAGCCTTAGGCTATATCTTTCTTGAGGATCAAAAGGAGCTTTGGCTATATCTTTCTTGAGGACCAAAGGGGCCTTAGGCTATATCTTTCTTGAGGATCAAAAGGGGCCTTAGGCTATATCTTTCTTGAGGATCAAAAGGGGCCTTAGGCTATATCTTCCTTGAGGACCAATTATCAAAGTGAGTTTGATGTCGATAATAATAATGTTAAGTTTAAAATTCATTTATTTTATCATCTATGTGATTCTTTAATGTAAATAATTATAACTCCAAAGTATACGAAAATCATATCTAGCACAGATCATACAATATCTGGAATTAAAAAAGGCCCACATTCCTGAACTAGTTTAGGGCCTTATAAAGTCTAAATCCGGATCTGTTTAGAATAGTATAATAATTTTGTCTAATAATGTGTCACTGCTTAATTTTGCAGTTCAGTATATTATTTTTATTTGTTTTTCTAATGCTTTTAGTGAAGAGCTGGTTGACAGGGGATCACTTCGTCACATTTGTACCTGGCTTTTCCCTGAAGGCTTACGCAGCGCAAGCGAGGATGCCACTAGAACACGCACTGCTGTTGTCTGTTATTGAATCTAAAGTGGATCAAAATCAGTAACCACTTTTTTAAAAATCTATTTATCTATCTATCTGGTCATCTATCTATCTATCTATCTATCTATCTATCTATCTATCTATCTATC